>JAJQKJ010002613.1:0-162520 GCA_029574335.1 Rana kukunoris | reverse complement strand
CCCTATCTGAACACGTGTCCATGCTAAAGATTGACCAAATATGTCCATATAAGGGCAGTGACCGCCCCTTTGTTTACGTGTGCCGGGGCGCCGCCCATTCCTGTAAACAAAGGGGGGTGATGTCAGGGACCTCACATGGACATATTTAGTCAATCTTTAGCATGGATATGTGTCCATATAAGGGTACTGACATCACCCCCCTTTGTTTACAGGAATGACCGAAGCCCCCGGGACATGTAAACAAAGAGGCGGTCTCACTGGTGACATCATTGGCCTTATATGGACATATTTAGTCAATCTTTAGCATGGACACGTGTCCTTTTGGGGACCCTGATGTCACCAGTACCCCCACTTTGTTTACATGTGCTGGGGGCCCCGGTCATTCCTGTAAACAAAGGGTGGATACCGATGATGTCAGGGCCCTTATATGGACATATTTAGTCGCTCTTTAACATAAGTGTGGTGATGTCACCAGTATTATCCCCTCTTTGTTTACATATACTGCAGGCTGGGTAATTCCCATAAACAAAAGGGGGGGGGGGGTAATAGTGACATCACCATCCTTCTATGAATATTCTCCATATTTAGTCAATCAATCTTTAAGATGAATGTGCGTTCATATAAGGGTCCTGATGTCACCAATATCCACCTCTTTGTTTACAGGAATGACCCAGCTCACAGCACATGCAAACAAAGTGGGGGTACTTGTGACATCAGGGTCCCCATATTGACACGTGTCCATGCTAAAGATTGACTAAATATGTCCATAGAAGGCCAATGATGTCACCAGGGACCGCCCCCTTTGTTTACTTGTGCTGGGTGCCCCGGTCATTCCTGTAAACAAAGAGGGAGATACTGGTGACGTCAGGGACCTTACATGGACACATTTAGTCAATCTTTACCATGAATATGTGTCCATATAAAGGTACTGACATCACCAATATCTCCCTCTTTGTTTACAGTAATGGCCGAGGCCCCCAGCACATGTAAACAAAGGGGCGGTCACTGGTGACATCATTGCCCTTATATGAACATATTTAGTCAATCGTTAGCATTGTCCATGTGGGGACCCTGATGTCACCAGTACCCCCACTTTGTTTACATGTGCTGGGTCCTTCCTGTAAACAAAGGGGAGATACTGGTGACGTCAGGGACCTTACATGGACACATTTAGTCAATCTTTAACCTGGACATGTGTCCATATAAAGGTACTGACATCACCAATATCTCCCTCTTTGTTTACAGTAATAACTGGAGGCCCCCCGCACATGTAAACAAAGGGGGCGGTCACTGGTGACATCATTGCCCTTATATGAACACATTTAGTCAATCTTTGAACATGGATGTGCCCTTATAGGGAAGAAACCGTTCTCATCTTATTACAGGAAGTGGGAAACAGGGTGACAACGCTGCTGTGCGATTTCCCAGTAAAGGGAGCCGTTGTCACCCTAATATAGGAAGCAGGAAGACAGTTATCACCATGGCAACCAGTTAAATAACATTTCCGGTCTGTATAGTCAGCAGTGGGCTCCTCCTTTCCATATCAGAGAAGTGATTGGTGTGTGTGGAGGGGTCATGAAGGAGAATTAGATCTTTATTATGTGTCACCCACCCCTCCCCCCCCTCCTCCTCCTCCTGGGTCACTCAGGGTGACAACAACACCCTCCTGACTCCGAGAGGTGACGTCACAGGCCAGCTGCCTGACCACCTGACTCCGGGCCCCGCCCACCGGCGTTTGTTTAGCAATTAGCACCGCGCGGAGGGCGTGGCTGTTGTGGGGCAGCGGAGATAGTTCCCGGAAGTGACGTCAGAGGGAGGTTCCGCTGTGTTGTTGTTGTCGCCGCCGCCGCCGCCGCCGCTGTCATCTCTCCGGTACCATGAAGTGGATGTTCAAAGAGGACCACGCGCTGGGTGAGAGGGGGGGAAGGGCGGGGTGTACCGGGAGGAGAGGGGGGGAGTCACGGCGGGGGGCTCACTTTACGGCTGCTGAATCATTCCAATGTTTATATATCCTGTCCCCCCCCCCCCCATGTACTCAGCCCCACACCCCCCCACTCACCCAGCCCACCGCCCCCCCCGTATACTCAGCACTGCCCCCCCCTATGTACCGTACACTGCCCCCCCCGTATACTCCATTATATACCGTACACTGCCCCCCCCCGTATACTCCATTATATACCGTACACTGCCCCCCCCCCCCGTATACTCCATTATATACCGTACTGCCCCCCCCCACTGCCCCCCCCCCGTATACTCCATTATATACCGTACACTGCCCCCCCCGTATACTCCATTATATACCGTACACTGCCCCCCCCCCCGTATACTCCATTATATACCGTACACTGCCCCCCCCCCGTATACTCCATTATATACCGTACACTGCCCCCCCCCGTATACTCCATTTTAATACCGTACACTGCCCCCCCCCGTATACTCCATTATATACCGTACACTGCCCCCCCCCGTATACTCCATTATATACCGTACACTGCCCCCCCCCCCGTATACTCCATTATATACCGTACACTGCCCCCCCCCCCGTATACTCCATTATATACCGTACACTGCCCCCCCCCCGTATACTCCATTATATACCGTACACTGCCCCCCCCGTATACTCCATTATATACCGTACACTGCCCCCCCCCGTATACTCCATTATATACCGTACACTGCCCCCCCCGTATACTCCATTATATACCGTACACTGCCCCCCCCCGTATACTCCATTATATACCGTACACTGCCCCCCCCCCGTATACTCCATTATATACCGTACACTGCCCCCCCCCCGTATACTCCATTATATACCGTACACTGCCCCCCCCCGTATACTCCATTATATACCGTACACTGCCCCCCCCCCCCGTATACTCCATTATATACCGTACACTGCCCCCCCCCGTATACTCCATTATATACCGTACACTGCCCCCCCCGTATACTCCATTATATACCGTACACTGCCCCCCCCCGTATACTCCATTATATACCGTACACTGCCCCCCCCCCTGTATACTCCATTATATACCGTACACTGCCCCCCCCCCCCCGTATACTCCATTATATACCGTACACTGCCCCCCCCCCCCCGATACTCCATTATATACCGTACACTGCCCCCCCCCCCCGTATACTCCATTATATACCGTACTGCCCCCCCCCCACTGTACACCCCCCCCCCGTATACTCCATTATATACCGTACACTGCCCCCCCCCGTATACTCCATTATATACCGTACACTGCCCCCCCCCCGTATACTCCATTATATACCGTACACTGCCCCCCCCCCCCCCGTATACTCCATTATATACCATACACTGCCCCCCCCCGTATACTCCATTATATACCGTACACTGCCCCCCCCCGTATACTCCATTATATACCGTACACTGCCCCCCCCCCCCCGTATACTCCATTATATACCATACACTGCCCCCCCCCGTATACTCCATTATATACCGTACACTGCCCCCCCCGTATACTCCATTATATACCGTACACTGCCCCCCCCCCCCCCGTATACTCCATTATATACCGTACACTGCCCCCCCCCCCCCCGTATACTCCATTATATACCGTACACTGCCCCCCCCCCCCCCCCCCCCCCCCGTATACTCCATTATATACCGTACACTGCCCCCCCCCGTATACTCCATTATATACCGTACACTGCCCCCCCCCCGTATACTCCATTATATACCGTACACTGCCCCCCCGTATACTCCATTATATACCGTACACTGCCCCCCCCCCCGTATACTCCATTATATACTGTACAATGTTGTGTAGTGAGTGTACAGCTTGTATAACAGAGTACATTTGCAGTCCCCTAAAAAATAACTCAACACACAGCCATTAATGTCTAAACCGCTGGCAACAAAAGTGAGGACACCCCTAAGTGAAAATGTCCAAATTGGGTCCCAATTTGCCATTTTCCTTCCCAGGTCTCATGTGACTATGCATGTATGTGTGTGATAGATATATATATATTTAGAGCTGTACAATTAATCGTTAAAAAAAATCGTGATCTCGATTTAACCCCCCCCCCCCCACATCTCCAATGCTGAGTTTGCCAATTGTTTCATATATAAGTGGAGAGACTTCATCTGCTGGGCAGTCTGCCAAGTTTTTAACAGGAAACATTGTAACTAAGGCTTCCTTCTCGGATCAAAGGGATAAACTTCTGTGTTAAGAAAAAATCCTGGCAGTCTGCCAAGTTTGTAACAACATGAAACATTGTAACCAACTTCATTCTTGGAGCAAATGTCTGGTGTAAATGCTGGAAGTTTAACCACTTAAAGTCCAATTTTTTTTTTTGACACTTGTCTCTTAAGTTAAAATCCAATATTTTTTTTTTTTGCTAGAAAATTATTTAGAACCCCCCAAAAATGTTATATATATATATATATATTTTTTAGCAGAGACCCTAGGGAATAAAATGGCAATTGCTGTAAAAGTTTGTCACACTGTATTTGCCCAGCGGTCTTTCAAATGCAATTTTTTTTGGGGGGGACAGTAAAGTTAGCCCAATTTTTTTTTTTTGTTTTAATGTGAAAGATGAAGTTACACGGCGAGAATCGTAATCTTTATACTAAGCCAAAAAAAAATTGTGATTCTCATTTTAGCCGGAATCGTGCAGCTCTAATATATATATATAAAACGACTGATTGTTCCGTGTAAAGAGAAGGCGTGGCCTGTCAGTGATATGTAGGTCACCAGAATGACGATCTCTGAGTCACGTGTCGGTTATGCCGATCATCTTCATTCCTCACTGATTATGGGGACACCTCACCATGCACACCCTTCATTCTTCTGTCCTATGACTTGCAGAGAACCCGTGTATGTAAACAATGCATCACTTCAGATCTGTGCGGGGTAGTCCATCGCGGGCCCCTGGCCTGTGCGGGGTAGTCCATCGCGGGCCCCTGGCCTGTGCGGGGTAGTCCATCGCGGGCCCCTGGCCTGTGCGGGGTAGTCCATCGCGGGCCCCTGGCCTGTGCGGGGTAGTCCATCGCGGGCCTCTGGCCTGTGCGGGGTAGTCCATCGCGGGCCTCTGGCCTGTGCGGGGTATCGCGGGCCCTGGCCTGTGCGCGTTGTCCATCGCGGGCCCCTGGCCTGTGCGGGGCGGTAGTCCATCGCGGGCCCCTGGCCTGTCCATCGCGGGGTAGTCCATCGCGGGCCTGTGCTGGCGGGGGCTGTGCGGGGTAGTCCATCGCGGGCCCCTGGCCTGTGGCCGGGTTGCGGGCCCTCTGGCCTGTGCGGGGTAGTCCATCGCGGGCCTCTGGCCTGTGCGGGGTAGTCCATCGCGGGCCTCTGGCCTGTGCGGGGCAGTCCATCGCGGGCCCCTGGCCTGTGCGGGGTTGTCCATCGCGGGCCCCTGGCCTGTGCGGGGTAGTCCATCGCGGGCCCCTGGCCTGTGCGGGGTAGTCCATCGCGGGCCCCTGGCCTGTGCGGGGTAGTCCATCGCGGGCCCCTGGCCTGTGCGGGGTAGTCCATCGCGGGCCCCTGGCCTGTGCGGGGCAGTCCATCGCGGGCCCCTGGCCTGTGCGGGGCAGTCCATCGCGGGCCCCTGGCCTGTGCGGGGCAGTCCATCGCGGGCCCCTGGCCTGTGCGGGGCAGTCCATCGCGGGCCCCTGGCCTGTCCCGGACACATCTCTTTGGATCAGCTTTAGACATTTCCATGCAGATCTTTTGAGTTTTTTTTCATCAACTTCAGTTTTTGTTTTTATTTCAGAACACCGGTGTGTGGAGTCTGCGAAGATCCGAGCCAAATATCCAGACCGGGTTCCGGTAAGCGATCTTCTTTCCG
Organism: Rana kukunoris; assembly: GCA_029574335.1. Taxonomy (NCBI): domain Eukaryota; kingdom Metazoa; phylum Chordata; class Amphibia; order Anura; family Ranidae; genus Rana; species Rana kukunoris. The sequence goes on along the minus strand of JAJQKJ010002613.1, from coordinate 156,703 downwards.
TGCCGCTCCGTCGTGCCGATCAATTATTCACACCGTTTGTTTGTTTTTATCAGAACCAGTATTGTGTGATCGCCGTTTATATCATTTGTAGTAACAAAACTGTTTTTCTATCTACACTGGAGGGGCACCGATTGGTTTCTAGTGATTGGATAGGCTGCATTCTCAGTGATGTCACCGCACTCTAGTGATGTCACTGAGAATGCAGCCTATCCAATCACTAGAGAGCGGTGACATCACTGAGAATGCAGCCTATCCGTTGTTCAGAGCAGCTTTTCTTAATCTTTTTAACATGGAGGAACCCTTGGGATGGTAAAAAATGCCCCTTACAGTAAATTGTGTCAGTGAGAGGAATATTGCCCCCATTGTCAGCAGGATGGAACGACACCCCCGGTCACTGGTGTCGGCGGGAGGGACCGGCGCCCCTGGTGTCGGCGGGAGGGACCGGCGCCCCTGGTGTCGGCGGGACGGGACCGGCGCCCCTGGTGTCGGCGGGACGGGACCGGCGCCCCTGGTGTCGGCGGGACGGGACCGGCGCCCCTGGTGTCGGCGGGACGGGACCGGCGCCCCTGGTGTCGGCGGGACGGGACCGGCGCCCCTGGTGTCGGCGGGACGGGACCGGCGCCCCTGGTGTCGGCGGGACGGGACCGGCGCCCCTGGTGTCGGCGGACGGGACCGGCGCCCCTGGTGTCGGCGGGACCGGCGCCCCTGGTGTCGGCGGGACCGGCGCCCCTGGTGTCGGCGGGACCGGCGCCCCTGGTGTCGGCGGGACCGGCGCCCCTGGTGTCGGCGGGACCGGCGCCCCTGGTGTCGGCGGGACCGGCGCCCCTGGTGTCGGCGGGACGGGACCGGCGTCGCTGGGCGGGAACACAGCGTTCCCCGTTCCCCGGTGTCGGCGGGAGGGAACACGGCGTTCCCCGGTGTCGGCGGGAGGGAACACGGCGTTCCCCGTTCCCCGGTGGGAGGGAACACGGCGTTCCCCGTTCCCCGGTGGGAGGGAACACGGCGTTCCCCGTTCCCCGGTGGGAGGGAACACGGCGTTCCCCGTTCCCCGGTGGGAGGGAACACGGCGTTCCCCGTTCCCCGGTGGGAGGGAACACGGCGTTCCCCGTTCCCCGGTGGGAGGGAACACGGCGTTCCCCGTTCCCCGGTGGGAGGGAACACGGCGTTCCCCGTTCCCCGGTGGGAGGGAACACGGCGTTCCCCGTTCCCCGGTGGGAGGGAACACGGCGTTCCCCGTTCCCCGGTGGGAGGGAACACGGCGTTCCCCGTTCCCCGGTGGGAGGGAACACGGCGTTCCCCGTTCCCCGGTGGGAGGGAACACGGCGTTCCCCGTTCCCCGGTGGGAGGGAACACGGCGTTCCCCGTTCCCCGGGGCGGGAGGGAACACCGGTTCCCCGGTGGGAGGGAACACGGCGTTCCCCGTTCCCCGGCGGGAGGGAACACGGCGTTCCCCGTTCCCCGGCGGGAGGGAACACGGCGTTCCCCGTTCCCCGGCGGGAGGGAACACGGCGTTCCCCGTTCCCCGGCGGGAGGGAACACGGCGTTCCCCGGCGGGAGGGAACACGGCGTTCCCCGGCGGGAGGGAACACGGCGTTCCCCGGCGGGAGGGAACACGGCGTTCCCCGGCGGGAGGGAACACGGCGTTCCCCGGCGGGAGGGAACACGGCGTTCCCCGTTCCCCGGCGGGAGGGAACACGGCGTTCCCCGTTCCCCGGCGGGAGGGAACACGGCGTTCCCCGTTCCCCGGCGGGAGGGAACACGGCGTTCCCCGTTCCCCGGCGGGAGGGAACACGGCGTTCCCCGTTCCCCGGCGGGAGGGAACACGGCGTTCCCCGTTCCACGGCGTTCCCCGTTCCGGGAGGGAACACGGCGTTCCCCGTTCCCCGGTGGGAGGGAACACGGCGTTCCCCGTTCCCCGTGGGAGGGAACACGGCGTTCCCCGTTCCCCGGTGGGAGGGAACACGGCGTTCCCCGTTCCCCGGTGGGAGGGAACACGGCGTTCCCCGTTCCCCGGTGGGAGGGAACACCGCGTTCGGGAGGGAACACGGCGTTCCCCGTTCCCCGGCGGGAGGGAACACGCGCGTGTCGTTCCCCGGTGGGAGGGAACACGGCGCGTTCGGGAGGGAACACGGCGTTCCCCCCGGCGGGAGGGAACACGGCGGCGGGAGGGAACACGGCGTTCCCCCGGTGTCGGCGGGAGGGAACACGGCGTTCCCCCGGTGTCGGCGGGAGGGAACACGGCGCTCCCCGGTGTCGGCGGGAGGGAACACGGCGTTCCCCGGTGTCGGCGGGAGGTAATGGCGGGAGGGAACACGGCGTTCCCCGGTGTCGGCGGGAGGGAACACGGCGTTCCCCGGTGTCGGCGGGAGGGAACACGGCGTTCCCCGGTGTCGGCGGGAGGGAACACGGCGTTCCCCGGTGTCGGCGGGAGGGAACACGGCGTTCCCCGGTGTCGGCGGGAGGGAACACGGCGTTCCCCGGTGTCGGCGGGAGGTAATGGCGGGAGGGAACACGGCGTTCCCCGGTGTCGGCGGGAGGGAACACGGCGTTCCCCGGTGTCGGCGGGAGGGAACACGGCGTTCCCCGGTGTCGGCGGGAGGGAACACGGCGTTCCCCGGTGTCGGCGGGAGGGAACACGGCGTTCCCCGGTGTCGGCGGGAGGTAATGGCGGGAGGGAACACGGCGTTCCCCGGTGTCGGCGGGAGGGAACACGGCGTTCCCCGGTGTCGGCGGGAGGGAACACGGCGCTCCCCGGTGTCGGCGGGAGGGAACACGGCGTTCCCCGGTGTCGGCGGGAGGGAACACGGCGTTCCCCCTGTGTCGGCGGGAGGGAACGCGGCGTTTCCCCGGTGTCGGCGGGAGGGAACACGGCGCTCCCCGGTGTCGGCGGGAGGGAACACGGCGTTCCCCGGTGTCGGCGGGAGGTAATGGCGGGAGGTCGGCGGGAGGGAAATGGCGGGAGGGAACACGGCGTTCCCCGGTGTCGGCGGGAGGGAACACGGCGTTCCCCGGTGTCGGCGGGAGGGAACGCGGCGTTCCCCGGGGTCGGCGGGCGGGAACACGGCGTTCCCCGGTGTCGGCGGGAGGGAACACGGCGTTCCCCGGTGTCGGCGGGAGGGAACACGGCGTTCCCCGGTGTCGGCGGGAGGGAACACGGCGTTCCCCCGGTGTCGGCGGGAGGGAACGCGGCGTTCCCCGGTGTCGGCGGGAGGTAATGGCGGGAGGGAACACGGCGTTCCCCGGTGTCGGCGGGAGGGAACGCGGCGTTCCCCGGTGTCGGCGGGAGGGAACACGGCGTTCCCCGGTGTCGGCGGGAGGGAACACGGCGTTCCCCGGTGTCGGCGGGAGGGAGGGAACACGGCGTTCCCCGGTGTCGGTCGGCGGGAGGGAGGTCGGCGGGAGGGAACACGGCGTTCCCCGGTGTCGGCGGGAGGGAACACGGCGTTCCCCGGTGTCGGCGGGAGGGTCGGCGGGAGGGAACACGGCGTTCCCCGGTGTCGGCGGGAGGGAACACGGCGTTCCCCCTGTGTCGGCGGGAGGGAACGGCGTTTCCCCGGTGTCGGCGGGGGGAGGGAACGCGGCGTTCCCCGGTGTCGGCGGGAGGGAACGCGGCGTTCCCCGGTGTCGGCGGGAGGGAACACGGCGTTCCCCCGGTGTCGGCGGGAGGGAACACGGCGTTCCCCGGTGTCGGCGGGAGGGAACACGGCGTTCCCCCGGTGTCGGCGGGAGGGAACGCGGCGTTCCCCGGTGTCGGCGGGAGGGAACGCGGCGTTCCCCGGTGTCGGCGGGAGGGAACGCGGCGTTCCCCGGTGTCGGCGGGAGGGAACGCGGCGTTCCCCGGTGTCGGCGGGAGGGAACACGGCGTTCCCCCTGTGTCGGCGGGAGGGAACGCGGCGTTCCCCGGTGTCGGCGGGAGGTAATGGTGCCACAAGGGCTGAATAAAGGTGAGTAAAGGGCCACATTCGGGTGTTCTATAGGAAACGTCTCGGTTGCTTTACACCGGGAGAAGATGTTCTGTGGAGATGATGGAGACGCTCGTTCTCCTGATCCCCCTCCCCACCCCCCCCCCCCCCCCCCCCCCCCCCCCCCCCTGCACTCTGTTGTGTAGATTTTCTTGTACATGTAAATAATTAATCCTGTTTGATTTATTGCTGCTGATGAAGTCCCAGCGGGAGAATCCCGGCCATGCTTTGTTCTCTGTGAGGCACAATGTCCTTGTTCTCATTCCCGATCGTCCTTCACTGACTCTATATGGATCGGCACTGATTGTTTCCTATAGGCCGCCATGCAAGTGAAGTTTTCTGTTTTTTATTATTTCATGCAACCATACTGCAAAAAACATCAACTAGAGCAGGGATCCTCAAACTACGGCCCTCCAGCTGTTGTGGAACTACACATCCCATGAGGCATTGTAACACACTGACATTCACAGACATGACTAGGCATTATGGGAATTGTAGTTCCTGAACAACTGGAGGGCCGTAGTTTGAAGACCCATGAACTAGATAGTCACGCCCTCCCCCGCACAATGCCCCAATCAGAAGTGCTCGCTCCTCCTGAGCAGAGGGGGAGGGAACTGCTGCTGTCTGTGCTGAGTGGTGGTCCGGATCTCCACCACACTCCGTATTCTCTGTTCTGATGAGCGATTTCTCTTCTCAGGTGATTGTGGAGAAAGTGTCCGGCTCACAGATCGTGGACATCGACAAGAGGAAATATTTGGTTCCTTCTGACATCACAGTGGCGCAATTCATGTGGATCATCAGAAAACGCATTCAGCTGCCTTCAGAAAAAGCCATCTTCCTGTTTGTAGACAAGACGGTGCCCCAGTCTAGGTGAGCGACACGCAGTCTCCGCCCCCGAAAATCATACAAGAAATTACCTCTACAGAGCTTGTAATTCTTATTTAGTGGGATAAATGTGTCCCATCATTGGTGTCGGTGGGGAGGAATAGTGTCCCATCATTGGTATCAGTGGGAGGAATAGTGTCCCATCATTGGTGTCAGTGGGAGGAATAGTGTCCCATCATTGGTGTCAGTGGGAGGAATAGTGTCCCATCATTGGTGTCAGTGGGAGGAATAGTGTCCCATCATTGGTGTCAGTGGGAGGAATAGTGTCCCATCATTGGTGTCAGTGGGAGGAATAGTGTCCCATCATTGGTGTCAGTGGGAGGAATAGTGTCCCATCATTGGTGTCAGTGGGAAGAATAGTGTCCCATCATTGGTGTCAGTGGGAGGAATAGTGTCCCATCATTGGTGTCGGTGGGGAGGAATAGTGTCCCATCATTGGTATCAGTGGGAGGAATAGTGTCCCATCATTGGTGTCAGTGGGAGGAATAGTGTCCCATCATTGGTGTCAGTGGGAGGAATAGTGTCCCATCATTGGTGTCAGTGGGAGGAATAGTGTCCCATCATTGGTGTCAGTGGGAGGAGTAGTGTCCCATCATTGGTGTCAGTGGGAGGAGTAGTGTCCCATCATTGGTGTCAGTGGGAGGAACAGTGTCCCATCATTGGTGTCAGTGGGAGGAACAGTGTCCCATCATTGGTGTCGGTGGGAGGAACAGTGTCCCATCATTGGTGTCGGTGGGGAGGAATAGTGTCCCATCATTGGTGTCGGTGGGAGGAATAGTGTCCCATCATTGGCGTCGGTGGGAGGAATAGTGTCCCGTCATTGGCGTCAGTGGGAGGAATAGTGTCCCGTCATTGGCGTCAGTGGGAGGAATAGTGTCCCGTCATTGGCGTCAGTGGGAGGAATAGTGTCCCATCATTGGTGTCAGTGGGAGGAGTAGTGTCCCATCATTGGTGTCAGTGGGAGGAGTAGTGTCCCATCATTGGTGTCAGTGGGAGGAACAGTGTCCCATCATTGGTGTCGGTGGGAGGAGTAGTGTCCCATCATTGGTGTCAGTGGGAGGAACAGTGTCCCATCATTGGTGTCGGTGGGGAGGAATAGTGTCCCATCATTGGTGTCGGTGGGGAGGAATAGTGTCCCATCATTGGTATCAGTGGGAGGAATAGTGCCCCATCATTGGTGTCAGTGGGAGGAATAGTGTCCCATCATTGGTGTCAGTGGGAGGAATAGTGTCCCATCATTGGTGTCAGTGGGAGGAGCAGCGTCCCGTCATTGGTGTCAGTGGGAGGAGCAGCGTCCCCGTCAGTGGGAGGAGCAGCGTCCCCGTCAGTGGGAGGAGCAGCGTCCCCGTCAGTGGGAGGAGCAGCGTCCCCGTCAGTGGGAGGAGCAGCGTCCCCGTCAGTGGGAGGAGCAGCGTCCCCGTCAGTGGGAGGAGCAGCGTCCCCGTCAGTGGGAGGAGTAGCAGCGTCCCCGTCAGTGGCATCTATGGGGAAGCTCCTGGTCTCCAGTAATGATTGGGAGTTGGCTGATCATGTGATTGGAGGGGGGTGGGGCAGTTGAAGCCATCTTCCTGTTTGTAGACAAGACGGTGCCCCAGTCTAGGTGAGCGACACGCAGTCTCCGCCCCCGAAAATCATACAAGAAATTACCTCTACAGAGCTTGTAATTCTTATTTAGTGGGATAAATGTGTCCCATCATTGGTGTCGGTGGGGAGGAATAGTGTCCCATCATTGGTATCAGTGGGAGGAATAGTGCCCCATCATTGGTGTCAGTGGGAGGAATAGTGTCCCATCATTGGTGTCAGTGGGAGGAATAGTGTCCCATCATTGGTGTCAGTGGGAGGAATAGTGTCCCATCATTGGTGTCAGTGGGAGGAATAGTGTCCCATCATTGGTGTCAGTGGGAGGAATAGTGTCCCATCATTGGTGTCAGTGGGAGGAATAGTGTCCCATCATTGGTGTCAGTGGGAGGAATAGTGTCCCATCATTGGTGTCAGTGGGAAGAATAGTGTCCCATCATTGGTGTCAGTGGGAGGAATAGTGTCCCATCATTGGTGTCGGTGGGGAGGAATAGTGTCCCATCATTGGTATCAGTGGGAGGAATAGTGTCCCATCATTGGTGTCAGTGGGAGGAATAGTGTCCCATCATTGGTGTCAGTGGGAGGAATAGTGTCCCATCATTGGTGTCAGTGGGAGGAGTAGTGTCCCATCATTGGTGTCAGTGGGAGGAGTAGTGTCCCATCATTGGTGTCAGTGGGAGGAACAGTGTCCCATCATTGGTGTCAGTGGGAGGAACAGTGTCCCATCATTGGTGTCGGTGGGAGGAACAGTGTCCCATCATTGGTGTCGGTGGGGAGGAATAGTGTCCCATCATTGGTGTCGGTGGGAGGAATAGTGTCCCATCATTGGCGTCGGTGGGAGGAATAGTGTCCCGTCATTGGCGTCAGTGGGAGGAATAGTGTCCCGTCATTGGCGTCAGTGGGAGGAATAGTGTCCCGTCATTGGCGTCAGTGGGAGGAATAGTGTCCCATCATTGGTGTCAGTGGGAGGAGTAGTGTCCCATCATTGGTGTCAGTGGGAGGAGTAGTGTCCCATCATTGGTGTCGGTGGGAGGAATAGTGTCCCATCATTGGTGTCCCATCATTGGTGTCGGTGGGAGGAATAGTGTCCCCATTGGCGTCAGTGGGAGGAATAGTGTCCCATCATTGGTGTCAGTGGGAGGAATAGTGTCCCGTCATTGGCGTCAGTGGGAGGAATAGTGTCCCATCATTGGTGTCAGTGGGAGGAGCAGCGTCCCGTCATTGGTGTCAGTGGGAGGAGCAGCGTCCCCGTCAGTGGGAGGAGCAGCGTCCCCGTCAGTGGGAGGAGCAGCGTCCCCGTCAGTGGGAGGAGCAGCGTCCCCGTCAGTGGGAGGAGCAGCGTCCCCGTCAGTGGGAGGAGTAGCAGCGTCCCCGTCAGTGGGAGGAGTAGCAGCGTCCCCGTCCGTGGCATCTATGGGGAAGCTCCTGGTCTCCAGTAATGATTGGGAGTTGGCTGATCATGTGATTGGAGGGGGGTGGGGCAGTTGAAGCCATCTTCCTGTTTGTAGACAAGACGGTGCCCCAGTCTAGGTGAGCGACACGCAGTCTCCGCCCCCGAAAATCATACAAGAAATTACCTCTACAGAGCTTGTAATTCTTATTTAGTGGGATAAATGTGTCCCATCATTGGTGTCGGTGGGGAGGTGGTCCCATCATTGGAGGAGGAATAGTGTCCCATCATTGGTGTCAGTGGGAGGAATAGTGTCCCATCATTGGTGTCAGTGGGAGGAATAGTGTCCCATCATTGGTGTCAGTGGGAGGAATAGTGTCCCATCATTGGTGTCAGTGGGAGGAATAGTGTCCCATCATTGGTGTCAGTGGGAAGAATAGTGTCCCATCATTGGTGTCAGTGGGAGGAATAGTGTCCCATCATTGGTGTCGGTGGGGAGGAATAGTGTCCCATCATTGGTATCAGTGGGAGGAATAGTGTCCCATCATTGGTGTCAGTGGGAGGAATAGTGTCCCATCATTGGTGTCAGTGGGAGGAATAGTGTCCCATCATTGGTGTCAGTGGGAGGAGTAGTGTCCCATCATTGGTGTCAGTGGGAGGAGTAGTGTCCCATCATTGGTGTCAGTGGGAGGAACAGTGTCCCATCATTGGTGTCAGTGGGAGGAACAGTGTCCCATCATTGGTGTCGGTGGGAGGAACAGTGTCCCATCATTGGTGTCGGTGGGGAGGAATAGTGTCCCATCATTGGTGTCGGTGGGAGGAATAGTGTCCCGTCATTGGCGTCAGTGGGAGGAATAGTGTCCCGTCATTGGCGTCAGTGGGAGGAATAGTGTCCCGTCATTGGCGTCAGTGGGAGGAATAGTGTCCCATCATTGGTGTCAGTGGGAGGAGCAGCGTCCCGTCATTGGTGTCAGTGGGAGGAGCAGCGTCCCCGTCAGTGGGAGGAGCAGCGTCCCCGTCAGTGGGAGGAGCAGCGTCCCCGTCAGTGGGAGGAGCAGCGTCCCCGTCAGTGGGAGGAGTAGCAGCGTCCCCGTCCGTGGCATCTATGGGGAAGCTCCTGGTCTCCAGTAATGATTGGGAGTTGGCTGATCATGTGATTGGAGGGGGGTGGGGCAGTTGAAGGGACGCCGGGGTTGGATATAAAGGGGCGGAGTGAAAGTCGCACTGTATATCCGGAATGACGTTCTCTCCTCCTCCTTCTCTTCCAGCCTCACCATGGGTCAGCTCTACGAGAAAGAAAAAGACGAGGACGGCTTCCTGTACGTGGCGTACAGCGGGGAGAACACGTTCGGCGTCTGACCGCCGCCGCGGCGCCAGCTTGTGAATCTTGTAAATAACGAGCGTGGGTTTTATCGCACTTCCCTGTAGCGTAGCGGCTCGGTAACTGGATGTGTTTCTGATAAACTTGTTCTCGTCCTCCGTGTTTATCGATCGCTGTCTGTAGATATTTCTTTTTAATTTATTCTCTTTTTTTTTTTTATTGTATTTTGCCGCCTTTTTTCTGTCGCCATGTACAAAATAAGGCGATGGACTGTTTGGCAGTAATAGGGGTTCATTCTAGTCCCTGTGTGTGTAAGAGGACCCGGCGGCATGCGCTGCGCACACGTGAAAGGTCCTCGCAATGTTTATTTTGTTGATTACGAAGGAAGGGAAACCTCGGCATGAATGTGACTTTCGTCTGTCGTTACCTGCAAGGAGCTCCCCCTCCCCCGCCTTAAAGTATAATATATATTGCAGCTTTACTAGTCCTTAGTTTTCTGGCGAAAAACATTTTCAGCAAATAAGTGTTGATCCTGCCAGAACGGCCGTACTAACCTGTATCTGAGCGCCACAAACTGGAAACCAGACCGAAAATTTGTTTTTAATTTTCAAAGCAAACTCCCCCCATCCACGCTTTATTTTGTTGGGAAATCACTTTGTAAAACATCCTCCACCTTAGCGTTTTCGGCCATCTTGAGTAAGGGCAAGGGGATTCATGTAGCATTTACTTCCTGGAATCCATCTGCCCTTGGCTCAGGCAGGAGGGTGTGCTTAGCTGAGAAAGCCCCTCCTCTTCTCTTGAAGACTCCTGGGACGTATGACGTCATTTATATAAAACATAAATATGATCTCCCTTCCTATCCTCATGTTGGCAGCATGAGGATTACAAAGAATCCATGTAGATTGGGAGAGTGACGTTCCGCTTTAATTTGTTAAAGTTGTGCCAAAATTATTATATATATATATATTTTTTTTTTAAGTCCGTAGCTACAAATGCTGCAGCTGTTGACTTTTTTAAAATAAGGTCACTTACCTGTCCAGGGCGCCCCCGATGTCCTTACCAGAAGCCCATCTGTCCCTCGGGTGGAGGCGCCGCCATCTTTGGTAAGGGAATCAGGAAGTGAGGCCTTGCCGCTTCACTTCCTGGTTCCCTACTGCGCAAGTCGCGCTGCGCAATCCCACTGGTCTCTGCTGTCTTCTGGGACTCGTGTGTCTCCCAGAAAACAGCAGCAGGCGCCGGACATGGCGTAGGTCGCCGCAGATTCCACGACGACCTATCAGAAGTGGGAGCAAATACCTGGATTAAACGGGTATCCCCCCCCCCCCTATAGGGTGCCAAATGTGACACTGGGGGGGGGGGGATATGAAAAGTGGTAGTTCCATTTTTGGGTGGAACTCCACTTTAAAGTAGAGATGCAGCAATCCTGAAATCTGCCGATGATGAGTATTTGCGGTGCGATTTGCATCCGTACAATATCAAAGGGCACAAATCGCACTGCAAATCGGCTTCACCGGTCCGGGGATTTGTAATCCCCCCCTCCCCCCAGGCTTTCTCTAATTTGACTACAGGGAGTCTAATTGGTCAGCACCATCACATGGATGGCACTGCCCAATTAGAAGCCTGTATTGTCAGCACTACAAGGAGAGGTGAGAAAGCCTTGGACCAGTGAATTGGCTTCTCTGTGTTTTACAGTGGGGGAGGGCAATTGGGGGCAGATGGGGAAGGGGTCCAGTGGATGGATCGAGCTGCAGGAGAGGCGGGAGCCCAAGCTGCAGGAGAGGCGGGAGCCCAAGCTGCTGGAGAGGCGGGAGCCCAAGCTGCAGGAGAGGCGGGAGCCCAAGCTGCAGGAGAGGCGGGAGCCCAAGCTGCAGGAGAGGCGGGAGCCCAAGCTGCAGGAGAGGCGGGAGCCCAAGCTGCAGGAGAGGCGGGAGCCCAAGCTGCAGGAGAGGCGGGAGCCCAAGCTGCAGGAGAGGCGGGAGCCCAAGCTGCAGGAGAGGCGGGAGCCCAAGCTGCAGGAGAGGCGGGAGCCCAAGCCGTAGGAGAGGCGGGAGCCCAAGCCGTAGATGACCACAGTCGGATCGGGAGGTGGCGCTGGTGGAACCCCTCGTGCAGGAAGGTTTCCTGCACCGCTCCTGTGTGATCTCGGGTGCAAAATCACGACGACAAGCCCGGCTTCACACAGGAGGTGTGCGGGGAAACTGCTGCATGCGATTCTGATAGGAATCGCACCACATTCCTCTTCAAATCGCAATCCTTTGCCGTGCGATTTGCACCCATTCATTTGTATGGACACAAATTATTGGTACACGATATCGGCAAGTACTTGACCAAAAGTATTTGTCGATAAAAAGAAAGGGGGGGTGTCGGTGTATCCCTTAATGGAAAGTGAACTAAATGCCAGAATGCTGCTTCAAGGGGGAGGAGCTCCTCGGGGGCGGGGACAAGACTCACATCTTTGCACAGGCTTCCCTTCGCCTCGCTTTAATTTATTATTTTGCTGCAGATCCTATTTAAGAAGTTTTTGATTCATCACATTTGTAGCATTCATACCGATTCTGGATTTTAAAAGGAAACCTGTCCTGGGAGAAGTGCGCCGGCTGCCATTGCTGAACTACACCTGAAAATGCCGGCTTGCCTGCAGACCCCTCCCCCCCCCCCCCATTGGTTCAATGGTTTGAGTAACGGACACAAAACGAGCACGCTCATGGGGGCGTCCAGCTGTCCCAAAACCTGTCCGGGGGGGGGGGGGGGTCAGTCAGAAATCCCGGAGGATCCGCCTCAGAGCCGGGAGATTTGCAAACATATTTTATTTTTTTCTTCCCAGCAATGGCAGCCGCTGTTTTCCTCCAATGACGGCGCGGCTTTTGCTGGTTTGGTTGTAGAATTCCACCTCTTAGTGCTTCGCTTTCATTATATCAGGAATCTCTGGTATGTAACTAATATACATCTTCACACAGTCCTGCTAATAAAAAAAAATCAATACATCATCGGGGGTGTCTGTTCTGAGTTTGTTGCCTGGGAAGCCGAATGATAGATTGGGGGGGGGGGGGGGGGGGGGAGTTTTGTGGGCTCAGTTCATAAAATGGGGTCTATCGCTTTTTTTTTGCAATTCACTAAATTCTACTCAAACGCCACATGCGCTGTTTCTTGAAGCGATGCCGGGGAGAGTAAATGCATTAGCTGCAATAAAGGGAAAACCATAGACATTAGGGGGATGTTGGCAGAAATATGGTGTGTATAGTAGGTATCAGAGACGGGGCAGCTGCCCTGAGCACCGTGGTATCATAGGGGGAGGGGCGGCTGCCCTGGGCACTGTCGTATCATAGGGGGGGGGGGGGGGGGGGGGGCTGCCCTGGGCACTGTCGTATCATAGGGGGGGGGGCTGCCCTGGGCACTGTCGTATCATAGGGGGGGGGGCTGCCCTGGGCACTGTCGTATCATAGGGGGGGCTGCCCTGGGCACTGTCGTATCATAGGGGGGGCTGCCCTGGGCACTGTTGTATCATGGGGGGGAGGGGTGGCTGCCCTGGGCACTATCATGGTGGGGAGGAGGGGCGGATGCCCTGGGCACTGTATCATGAGGGGGGGGGAGGGGCGGTTGCCCTGGGCACTGTATCATTGGGGGGGGGGAGAGGCGGTTGCCCTGGGCACTTTGGTATCCTAGGGAGAGGGGTGGCTGCTCTGGACACTGTCGTATCATGGAGGGGCAGCTGCCCTGGGCACTGTGGTATCATGGGGGGGAGGAAGGAGGGGTGGCTGCCCTGGGCACTGTCGTATCATGGGGGGGGGGGGGGGGGGGAACTGCCCTGGGCACTGTATCATGGGGGGGGGGGGGGGGAACTGCCCTGGGCACTGTATCATGGGGAGGGAGGGGCGGCTGCCCTGGGCACTGTATCATGGGGGGGGGGGGCGGCTGCCCTGGGCACTGTATCCTGAGGGGGGGGGGAGGGAGGGTCGGTTGCCCTGGGCACTGTGGTATCATAGGGGGAGGGGTGGCTGCTCTGGACACTGTTGTATCATGAGGGGGGGCTGCCCTGGGCACTGTGGTATCATAGGGGGAGGGGTGGCTGCCCTGGGCACTGTGGTATCATAGGGGGAGGGGTGGCTGCCCTGGGCACTGTGGTATCATGGGGGGGCTGCCCTGGGCACTGTGGTATCATGGGGGGGGGCTGCCCTGGGCACTGTGGTATCATGGGGGGGGGCTGTCCTGGGCACTGTGGTATCATGGGGGGGGGCTGTCCTGGGCACTGTGGTATCATGGGGAGGAAGGAGGGGCAGCTGCCCTGGGCACTGTGGTATCATGGGAGGGGGAGGTACCACAGCTGAGCTGTCCCAGAGTATTTTGTGGGCTCCTCGCCTAAAGAATCCTGCCTGCAGCTCGCCACGATCTTGGGAAAAGGCTGCGGCTTCGGCCTAGTACGCAATGTCCGGCCTCGCAGCCTTTTTCCAGGATCGTGGCAAGCTGCAGGTAGGATTTTTTAAGCGAGGCCGCTGCTTCGGCCTAGTCCGCGGGGGAGCACCTGTCTTATAAAAAAAAAAGTGATCAAAATCTGAATCGATTTGTCCTTGCAACTTGATTCCGATTTTTATTTTTTTTCCCCCCCAGCCCTAGTCTCTCCATAAAACCGCTTGTTCATGGTTTAACTTTAAATTTGTCCGGAACCTAATTCCCTGCCAGAACTGGATTGAAACTTTAGCTAAATCATAAAAAAACTCAGCGAGGACACATCTGGATTGGCCGATAAAATCTTTGTTTATTGAAAGCCGTTCCAACAAACAAAAAAAACGTAAAAAAATTCCCATTGTTGTAGGAAACACTTTGTTCATCACAGGATTGAATTTCTCGGATACGCCGGTTGCATGCGAGTGAATACAGAGTTTCCATGCCGCGGGGCCCCAGACAGGAGCGGGCCCCCGATGTACGCGGGGCTCAGTGTCTCGTGTTCAGCTGAAGTTCAGGTAATGGCGAGGAGTGCGGATCCAGGATGCGAACGCCTGTTCTTGTAATTGCTTCCAGGCTTCCTGGTAAGACGCGGCAGCTTCCTTATAATCCCGATACGTACGCAATTCCCGAGACCTGCAGAGAGAAAATAAAAAAACACACGCAGGTGAGGCTCCTGAAAAACGCGCGCCGACTTACTTTTTAGGCATGTAAAGTGGACTTGAGTTCAAAGAGTGAGATTTTTCTGTCTTATAGGGAAGATCTTATTGGGCCCGAGCCCTAAAATGTTTACCGCTAGCCACCTGAACAATAAGGGTGCGTCTCCTCTTATCCATGGCGGCCGCTGAGCGCCAGTCTCAGACTTGGGGTGAGATTTGGTGACTTCACTGCTGTGCTGCTGCTCACTGTTCTCCTTGCTGGAGAGGAAGCTGTACCTGAGGACCTGCAGTGCACGGATCTCCCTGCTTCTGTTTTATTTATTCTTTTGCTTCCCCCACCTCTCTTGCTGCTTTTTTTTTTTTTTTTTTTAAACCTTTCCCCACCAGTTCTAAGGGCTGGCAAGGTCGGGGGTTGCATTTGAGACCCCCCGTCTTTTAGCTCATAAAGTGACAAGCACTGATATCCAGGGTCTGCATGGATGAAGACGAGGAGAAGGCGATGACTTCTATTACATAGAACGCTCACAGGACGGCTTCATTTATTTTCTCAAAGATTTGTCTCCCCTTTAAGAAGAGCTGAGCAGTAAAATGCCATGTTCCCCCCTCTCTGAGGATACACAGTAGTGCCGAAAACTGCTGAGGAGTGAGCGACACCAACCGGCACCAACCCGTCTTCTGCCAGAGGATGGTTCATTCATAAAAAAGGGACACCGATCCTTACCGATCCTCGCAGACATTAATCAGCTTTTCCTGGCTGTGCCGCCGGCTATGACTTCACACAGCTCAGTGTTTTCTTTTTATATAACGATGCCAAGCGTTGGGGAGTGGCGTTTACGAGTCCCCGAGGTGCCATTCTAGAGAAGCACCGTCACCGTCCGCTGCCCAGGATAATCCCGTTACACAAAGCGACATGGGTGATCCTGAGCCACGGCGATGTATACAGCCAATCAGCAGGTCCCATCGTACCTCATATCCGCCAGGTCTATGTATTCCGAGGAAAGCATTGGGGTTCCCAGCCTCCCTCCCTCCGACAACAGTCCCCCGCCTCTCTGCCTCCGACAACAGTCCCCCGCCTCTCAGCCTCCCTCCCTCCCTCCGACAACAGTCCCCCGCCTCCGACGACAACAGCCGCCCTGCCTCCGACGACAACAGCCGCCCTGCCTCCGACGACAACAGCCGCCCTGCCTCCGACGACAACAGCCGCCCTGCCTCCGACGACAACAGCCGCCCTGCCTCCGACGACAACAACTGCCCTGCCTCCGACGACAACAGCCGCCCTGCCTCCGACGACAACAGTCCCCGTCGCCCTGCCTCCGACGACAACAGTCCCCGTCGCCCCGCCTCCGACGACAACAGTCCCCGTCGCCCCGCCTCCGACGACAACAGTCCCCGTCGCCCCGCCTCCGACGACAACAGTCCCCGTCGCCCCGCCTCCGACGACAACAGTCCCCGTCGCCCCGCCTCCGACGACAACAGTCCCCAGCCCCGCCTCCGACGACAACAGTCCCCAGCCCCGCCTCCAACGACAACAGTCCCCAGCCCCGCCTCCGACGACAACAGTCGCCAGCCCCGCCTCCGACGACAACAGTCGCCAGCCCCGCCTCCGACGACAACAGTCGCCGCCTCCGACGACAACAGTCGCCGCCTCCGACGACAACAGTCGCCGCCTCCGACGACAACAGTCGCCGCCTCCGACGACAACAGTCGCCGCCTCCGACGACAACAGTCGCCGCCTCCGACGACAACAGTCGCCGCCTCCCTGCCTCCGACGACAACAGTCCCCAGCCCCCCTTCGACAACAGTCCCCAGCCCCCCTCCGACAACAGTCCCCAGCCCCCCTCCGACAACAGTCCCCAGCCCCCCTCCGACAACAGTCCCCAGCCCCCCTCCGACAACAGTCCCCAGCCCCCCTCCGACAACAGTCCCCAGCCCCCCTCCGACAACAGTCCCCAGCCCCCCTCCGACAACAGTCCCCAGCCTCCAGATCAAACACTTTCAACATATTGGGGCTGATATATAAAACTAGAGTGTTTGTGAAATCTGGTGCAGCTGTGCATGGTAGCCAATCAGCTTCCAGAAGTTTAGGGTACGTTCCCACTGAGGGTGGGTTTTAAATCGTTGGGGGGGGGGGCTGAACTTGCACGATTTAAAACCGGCATTTCATTGCGACTTTGGGGTGGGGGAGGGGGGTTATCGATTTGACAGACAACGCTGCTGGTTCATGCACAGATGTCTATTGAAAAATCGCCTCCAAAAGTAGTGAAGAAACTACTTGCAGGAATCGGTGCAGCCCCCACACCACTTGGCTGCACCGATTCCCAAAAGCAGTTTCTGCACTACTTTTGGCGACTTCGAGGGTGATTTGGACTGTGTCATTGCCAGCAATGGGCTCCGGTTTGGCATGCGATTTGAAATGTCAAATCGCCCCCGATGTAATGTGGGCTTTTTGGCAAAAGCTTAAGACCCCTTTCACACGAGGCAGTTTTAAGGGGTTTTAGCGCTAAAAATAGTACCTGCAAACTGCCTCTCATGCCGCCCCAGTGTGAAAGCTTAAGTGCTTTCACACTATTACAGTGCGCTTGCGGGACGGGGAAAAAAAGACCTGCAAGCAGCATCTTTGGAGCGGTGAAGCGCCACAACACGGCCAGTTTTAAGCCCCATCAGGAGCAGCCCCATCAGCGCCCATCAGGAGCAGCCCCATCAGCGCCCATCAGGAGCAGCCCCATCAGCGCCCATCAGGAGCAGCCCCATCAGCGCCCATCAGGAGCAGCCCCATCAGCGCCCATCAGGAGCAGCGCCCATCAGGAGCAGCCCCCATCAGCGCCCATCAGGAGCAGCCCCATCAGCGCCCATCAGGAGCAGCCCCATCAGCGCCCATCAGGAGCAGCGCCCATCAGGAGCAGCCCCCATCAGCGCCAGCCCCATCAGCGCCAGCCCCATCAGCGCCCATCAGGAGCAGCCCCATCAGCGCCCATCAGGAGCAGCCCCATCAGCGCCCATCAGGAGCAGCCCCATCAGCGCCCATCAGGAGCAGCCCCATCAGCGCCCATCAGGAGCAGCCCCATCAGCGCCCATCAGGAGCAGCCCCATCAGCGCCCATCAGGAGCAGCCCCATCAGCGCCCATCAGGAGCCGCCCCATCAGCGCCCATCAGGAGCAGCCCCATCAGCGCCCATCAGGAGCCGCCCCATCAGCGCCCATCAGGAGCCGCCCCATCAGCGCCCATCAGAAGCCGCCCCATCAGCGCCCATCAGGAGCAGCCCCATCAGCGCCCATCAGGAGCAGCGCCCATCAGGAGCCGCCCCATCAGCGCCCATCAGGAGCCGCCCCATCAGCGCCCATCAGGAGCCGCCCCATCAGCGCCCATCAGGAGCCGCCCCATCAGCGCCCATCAGGAGCCGCCCCATCAGCGCCCATCAGGAGCAGCCCCTAAATTTTATAACAGAAATTAAGTTTTTTTTTTTTTTTTCTAAAATTAAAAAAATAATAATAATTTGTTTAGCAAAAAAAAATTAAAACCCCAGTGGTGATTAAATACCACCGAAAGAAAACTGCCATGACCTCGCAAATTGTCATTCAAAGCGTGAGAGAGCTAAAAGCTGAAAATTGGGGGGGGGTTGAAATTGCTCGGGATTGGGGTAGGGGGCAGGACGAGGGTGAAAGTGCTCGGGGTGGGGGAGGGTGAAAGTGCTCGGGGTGGGGGGGAGGGTGAAAGTGCTTGGGATTGGGGGGGGGGGGGGCAGGACGAGGGTGAAAGTGCCCGGGATGGGAGGGGTTAATGTCCTGGAAATCTGATGTGCCACAAATGTTGTAACGCATAACACACTCTGGGTGGCGCTGCCATGCGTTGCCTTCATGCATCGGGGTGACCGGTCCAGCCACGCCACGTTACCCCCCCCAGCGCACAGACGTGATCGGGGCCCCAAATAAATAAAACAACGCCGGACTCATCTTGTATTCACATATCGGAGAGAACGCACGTGAGGTGGATCCAGCAGATGGTTCCCAGGCCCTGCGGGGCGATTCCTGCCAGCGAGTGACATAATGAGCGGTCACACGAGGCCGACGCTCCCGGCCTTTACATTCCAGTAAAACAAAGAAATAACTAAAACATCTTTATGTTCCACCCAGTGCGCGGAACGGGCGACACGGAACTCCCGCCAAGTCGCTGCACCCCCTGAGATTAGAAGTGGACAGTTAAATCACATTGGCCAGAGAACAAGAGAGGCGTTGTGCGTCTAGGCTGGCCGGTTCCCACCAGGAACAGTGAGCCGAATAACGGCATCCATATGAGTTACTGTATATGTACAGAGGACCTTCATTACCAGGGAGACCTTCCCATTAGGGCCCCTTTCACACGGCTGCAAATTAAAAGTCGTGCGAATTATATGAATGCCTGAAATGGACCTAACTCGCATCAAAGTCATACAGGGATGAATGGTTATCATGGGGGGGGGGGGGGGGGTACGACTTGTCATGCGACTCTGATGTCCAAAGTCACACTAGTGTGAAAGGGGCCTAAAGCTAAACTCCGGGCAGATATAAGAGACACAAATTAACCCCTTGTCTACCGGGCACCTTCACACCCTTCCTGCCCAGGACAATTTCCTGCGCTCTCACACTTTGAATGACAATTGTCCGGTAATGATACATTGTAGCCATAGGACATTATCTTCATTTTTTGGAGACAGATAGAACTTTTTTTCTTAGATTCTGTTAGAATAGCATTTGCTAAAACAGAAGACGTGTAGGGAGGAACGTAGGGGAGGAACGTAGGGGAAGAAGCGTAGGGGAAGAAGCGTAGGGGAAGAAGCGTAGGGGAAGGAGCGTAGGGGAAGGAGCGTAGGGGAAGGAGCGTAGGGGAAGGAGCGTAGGGGAAGGAGCGTAGGGGATGGAGCGTAGGGAAGAAGAGTAGGGGAGGAAGAAGAGTAGGGGAGGAAGAAGAGTAGGGGAGGAAGAAGAGTAGGGGAGGAAGAAGAGTAGGGGAGGAAGAAGAGTAGGGGAGGAAGAAGAGTAGGGGAGGAAGAAGAGTAGGGGAGGAAGAAGAGTAGGGGAGGAAGCGTAGGGGAGAAGCGTAGGGGAGAAGCGTAGGGGAGAAGCGTAGGGGAAGAGCGTAGGGGGAAGAAGCGTAGGGGGAAGAAGCGTAGGGGAAGGAGCGTAGGGGAGGAACGTAGGGGAGGAACGTAGGGGAGGAACGTAGGGGAAGAAGCGTAGGGGAAGAAGCGTAGGGGAAGAAGCGTAGGGGAAGAAGCGTAGGGGAAGAAGCGTAGGGTAGGGAGCGTAGGGGAAGGAGCGTAGGGGAAGGAGCGTAGGGGAAGGAGCGTAGGGGAAGGAGCGTAGGGTAGGGAGCGTAGGGGAAGGAGCGTAGGGGAAGGAGCGTAGGGGAAGGAGCGTAGGGAAGAAGCGTAGGGGATGGAGCGTAGGGAAGAAGTGTAGGGGGAGAAGCGTAGGGAGGAAGAAGAGTAGGGGAGGAAGAAGAGTAGGGGAGGAAGAAGAGTAGGGGAGGAAGAAGAGTAGGGGAGGAAGAAGAGTAGGGGAGGAAGAAGAGTAGGGGAGGAAGAAGAGTAGGGGAGGAAGAAGAGTAGGGGAGGAAGAAGCGTAGGGGAGGAAGAAGCGTAGGGGGAGGAGCGTAGGGGAGAAGCGTAGGGGAGGAGCGTAGGGGAGGAGCGTAGGGGAGGAAGCGTAGGGGAGGAGCGTAGGGGAGGAGCGTAGGGGAGGAGCGTAGGGGAGGAGCGTAGGGGAGGAGCGTAGGGGAGGAGCGTAGGGGAGGAGCGTAGGGGAGGAGCGTAGGGGAGGAGCGTAGGGGAGGAGCGTAGGGGAGGAGCGTAGGGGAGGAGCGTAGGGGAGGAAGCGTAGGGAGGAGCGTAGGGGAGAAGCGTAGGGAGGAGCGTAGGGGAGAAGCGTAGGGAGGAGCGTAGGGGAGGAGCGTAGGGAGGAGCGTAGGGGAGGAGCGTAGGGGAGGAGCGTAGGGGAGGAGCGTAGGGGAGAAGCGTAGGGGAGAAGCGTAGGGGAGAAGCGTAGGGGAGAAGCGTAGGGGAAGCGTAGGGGAGGGCGTAGGAGCGTAGGGAGGAGCGTAGGGAGAAGCGTAGGGAGGAGCGTAGGGGGAAGCGTAGGGGAGGAGCGTAGGGAGGAGCGTAGGGGAGAGCGTAGGGGAGGAGCGTAGGGGAGGAGCGTAGGGGAGGAGCGTAGGGGAGCAGCGTAGGGGAGAAGCGTAGGGGAGAAGCGTAGGGGAGGAGCGTAGGGGAGGAGCGTAGGGGAGGAGCGTAGGGGAGGAGCGTAGGGGAGGAGCGTAGGGGAGGAGCGTAGGGGAGGAGCGTAGGGGAGGGGAGGGAGGAGCGTAGGGGAGGGGAGGAGGAGCGTAGGGGAGGGGAGGGGAGGAGCGTAGGGGAGAGGAGCGTAGGGGAGAAGCGTAGGGGAGAAGCGTAGGGGAGAAGCGTAGGGGAGAAGCGTAGGGGAGAAGCGTAGGGAGGAGCGTAGGGGAGAAGCGTAGGGAGGAGCGTAGGGGAGAAGCGTAGGGAGGAGCGTAGGGGAGAAGCGTAGGGGAGGAGCGTAGGGGAGAAGCGTAGGGGAGGAGCGTAGGGGAGAAGCGTAGGGGAGGAGCGTAGGGGAGGAGCGTAGGGGAGGAGCGTAGGGGAGGAGCGTAGGGGAATTCACAATGTCTCACCTGAGTGACTCAGGAAGTTGATCCTCTGACAGATCTTCCACCAGATCCCGGAATACATGAAATTGCTCAACTTTACAGATCCGCGATCTGGGAAAACAAGGACAATAGTTTTAAATCCCTACCTGTCTTCTGTATCACCCGATCGTCCTCCACCCCAAACTCGCTCCTCCAGGTCTTTATTAACCTTGCTTTGTGCACTGGTGCGCAGTCATGTTGGAACAGGAAGGGGCCGTCCCCAAACTCCTCCCACAAAGTTGGGAGCAGCAAATTGTCCAAAATGTCTTGGTATAATGAGGCCTTAAGAGTTCCCCTCACTGGAACTAAGGGGCCAAACGCAGCCCCTGGAAAACAACCCCACACCATAATCCCCCTTCAACCCCCCACAGCATAATCCCCCCTCCCCCACACACCATAATCCCCCCTCCCCCCACACACCATAATCCCCCCTCCACCAAATGATTTGGACCAGAGCACAAAGAAAGCTCCATGATGACATAGAGGAGCGAGTTTGGGGAAATTTGTGTCACTTTGTGGGAACAGTTTGGGGACGGCCCCTTTCTGTCCTTAGAGACACGGATAAGCGAGTTTGGGGTGGAGGGACTTGACTGTGCTGCACAGAGTCCTGACCTCAACCCGATGGATTAGAGCGGAGGCTTTCTCGTCCAACATCAGTGCCTGACTTGACAAATGCTCTTCTGGAAGAATGGTCAAACATTTCTATAGACACTCCTAAACCTTGTTCCAGTGCCCCCAACTAATAATGCAACACTTCACCAAAAATACACAACTGGGAAAAGAGATGACAACGTTTGTTAGAAAGTAGTGAATGGTGATTGGATTTATAGTGAATGGTGATTGGATCTATAGTGAATGGCGATTGGATTTATAGTGAATGGCGATTGGATTTATAGTGAATGGCGATTGGATCTATAGTGAATGGCGATTGGATCTATGGTGATTGGATCTATAGTGAATGGCGATTGGATTTATAGTGAATGGCGATTGGATTTATAGTGAATGGCGATTGGATCTATAGTGAATGGCGATTGGATCTATAGTGAATGGCGATTGGATCTATAGTGAATGGCGATTGGATCTATAGTGAATGGCGATTGGATCTATAGTGAATGATGATTGGATCTATAGTGAATGGTGATTGGATTTATAGTGAATGGTGATTGGATTCATAGTGAATGGATGATTGGATCTATAGTGAATGGTGATTGGATTTATAGTGAATGGCGATTGGATTTATAGTGAATGGCGATTGGATCTATAGTGAATGGCGATTGGATCTATAGTGAATGGCGATTGGATCTATAGTGAATGGCGATTGGATCTATAGTGAATGGCGATTGGATCTATAGTGAATGATGATTGGATCTATAGTGAATGGCGATTGGATCTATAGTGAATGGTGATTGGATTCATAGTGAATGGATGATTGGATCTATAGTGAATGGTGATTGGATTTATAGTGAATGGTGATTGGATCTATAGTGAATGGTGATTGGATCTATAGTGAATGGTGATTGGATCTATAGTGAATGGTGATTGGATCTATAGTGAATGGATGATTGGATCTATAGTGAATGGTGATTGGATTTATAGTGAATGGTGATTGGATTTATAGTGAATGGATCATTGGATTTATAGTGAATGGATCATTGGATTTATAGTGAATGGATCATTGGATTTATAGTGAATGGTGATTGGATCTATAGTGAATGGTGATTGGATCTATAGTGAATGGTGATTGGATTTATAGTGAATGGTGATTGGATTTATAGTGAATGGATCATTGGATTTATAGTGAATGGTGATTGGATCTATAGTGAATGGTGATTGGATTTATAGTGAATGGTGATTGGATTTATAGTGAATGGTGATTGGATTTATAGTGAATGGATGATTGGATTTATAGTGAATGGTGATTGGACCTATAGTGAATGGTGATTGGACTTATAGTGAATGGTGATTGGATCTATAGTGAATGGATCTATAGTGAATGGTGATTGGATCTATAGTGAATGGATGATGTACAGTGTGATTGATACCTGGACTGCGGGGCCCCAATGGCCTTCTTTGTGGTTCCTTGTCTGTAGCCGTTAGCAGTGACATCTACAGGCTGTTGTGGTACTGCGCTCCAGCTGATAGCTGTGGGTGAAGTATAGAAGTATTAGGAGTTGTGTAGTAACAGTGTACATATCAGTGGCGGCTGAGGGGGCAGAAAACGACCCGGAACCCACCCCACCGACTCACCTGCCCCACAAGGAACCAGTTTTCTTGTGTGGTCCCCATTTCTCAGCGCCTCCCTCCCATGGTGGAACTGTAGCTGCGATTGCCTGATCTCCACCGCATGCGCCTCAAATCCTTCCGGGAGAGCCGTCACCTTGGCGCACCTGCCGGTTAGAAGAAAACACGTCACCCTCTATGCCATGCGTTGCCCGCAGCAAAGAACACAAAACAAATACCTGCTGTTCAGAGCCCTCTCCATAGACTCCGAGCTAAACGGACATTTTCCAACCACAAGCGACGCAAAGTAGATGGGCCGTTGCAGAAAATGCATGAGCAGCGCCCCCTGGCAGCCGAGTACGTTCCAGCGGGCCATCTTATCGCTGCAGGACATGGACAGAGTGCGGTCGCCGCGGCCTGGTTTGACGCGGAGCGCCCCCACAGTGTGATAGTCCATGCCAGGGTTGCGACTATCCTGGGCATCCCCGGGCACGCAC
Source organism: Rana kukunoris (assembly GCA_029574335.1). NCBI lineage: Eukaryota > Metazoa > Chordata > Amphibia > Anura > Ranidae > Rana > Rana kukunoris. The sequence continues at coordinate 133,073 of JAJQKJ010002613.1, read as the reverse complement.
TTGGCTCCTGTCCTGTAGATATCCGGCGCTTGCGGCGTGGCGTCGCCATCCGCTGTGCGACGGTCTTCCTGGTCATGTGACTCGTCTCCATCTTGCTTCACTTTCTTGGTGCCCGAGGAAGGATCGCTGTCCCCCCTCTTCCTCTTACACCCAGAATTCGGGGAGGTCTTCTCCCGCACAGTGGAAGTGGGGCACAGCTGGTCTTCTGGGGGGCCCATGGGGATTATTGAAGCGTCACCGCCTGGGAAGAGAAGAGTCACCACATCAAATACGGACAACTGGAAGGAAAGGTCGTGTTGTTGGGATCTCAGCTGACTCATCAGATCCCTCAAATAAAGATCGGAAGAGCCGCCTCGGCGTGCGCTCCATGGGCCTGACGTGACGTCACCGGGAGCTCCGCCCAACGCGTTTCGCCCCCACTAATGGGTGTTGTCCTAGGACAAAACGCATTGGTCGGAGCTTCCGGTGACATCACTTTCCGGCCGAGAAAACAAGCGAGTGCGATGGAGATTCCTTTTATTTATTATTACTACACTAGGTGTAGACTATACACTATACTAGGGTGGGTTCCCATTTAGACCCACCTACTGTTCATCGGAGGGTTCAAGACATCTGTGTGCTACACTGACTGGTGGTGGAGAAGGAAGGTCGACTCTTGTGCTGTGCAGCGGGGGGGCAATATTCTCTGGTGAGTACGGGAGTCCAGGGAGATAGAGCGTGAAAGAAAGACGCACACAAAAAGAAAGAGACAGACGCACACAGAAAGAAAGAGACAGACGCACACAGAAAGAAAGAGACAGACGCACACAGAAAGAAAGAGACAGACGCACACAGAAAGAAAGAGACAGACGCACACAGAAAGAAAGAGACACACGCACACAGAAAGAAAGAGACACACGCACACAGAAAGAAAGAGACAGACGCACACAGAAAGAAAGAGACAGACGCACACAGAAAGAAAGAGACACACGCACACAGAAAGAAAGAGACACACGCACACAGAAAGAAAGAGACACACGCACACAGAAAGAAAGAGACACACGCACACAGAAAGAAAGAGACACACGCACACAGAAAGAAAGAGACACACGCACACAGAAAGAAAGAGACACACGCACACAGAAAGAAAGAGACACACGCACACAGAAAGAAAGAGACACACGCACACAGAAAGAGACACACGCACACACACACAGAAAGAGACACACGCACACACACACAGAAAGAGAGACACGCACGCGCACGCAGAGAGAGAGACGCGCACGCAGAGAGAGAGACGCGCACGCAGAGAGAGAGACGCGCACGCAGAGAGAGAGACACGCACGCAGAGAGAGAGACGCGCACGCAGAAAGAGACACGCGCACGCAGAAAGACACGCGCACGCAGAAAGAGACACGCGCACACAGAAAGAGACACGCGCACACAGAAAGAGACACGCGCACACAGAAAGAGACACGCGCACACAGAAAGAGACACGCGCACACAGAAAGAGACACGCGCACACAGAAAGAGACACGCGCACACAGAAAGAGACACGCGCACACAGACAGAAAGTGGCCATACGGTGACCCCACCCCCCTATATTTCTGTATAGCGGCCATGTAGTGACCCCCCCGGTGAGACACGTACAAGGTGTGTGGCTGGTGAAAAACACGAAGGAGACCCCGGCTCTCACGGTCCACTTTCGGCTCTCACTTCCAGGGAGGAGGACGCTGTCTTGGGTCTCGGTCAGTGCCAGGGAGAGCTGATGGAGGAGGTACCTGGCCCGAGAGAGGATGATAATCCGGGTTAATCCATTCTCCTGGCAAACAAAACAATCTTATTAGCTGCCAGCTGAAGAGTTTTTTACAGCCAAGAATTGTGACTGCAGGGCGGCCGAGCGTTCTGAGCGATCACATGACCTCAGACTTTGACAAACGCCCAAGAGAGCCGCCAAGGGACCAGTAAACACAACATACAAGTTTTATAGATGTTCTGAACATTCCCATCATTGGCATTGAAAGCTGAACTCCGAAACTTTCATTTAAAACCCAACCAAGCAGTTAAAGGGTAAATCCCTTTAGTTGCCCCCCTCCCCCCATGCCAACTGATAAAGTATTACATGTTTGTCTTGTCTGGGGGGGGGGGGGGGGGTAAATGGGTTGTAAAAAAATAAAATAAAAAACTTGTCATACTCACCTGCTCTGTGTATTGGTTTTGTCCTTTGGACACAGCTGACCACCGATCGGGGTAAAAAGACAATCACGGCGGCCCTTTACCACGTGATCAGCTGTGTCCAATCACGATGTAAAACACACTTGCCTGTTTTCAGCATTCCTTTTCTCATGCCGATATTCAGGGCACCAATCATTAGTGTCCCAATCATCAGTGCAACCCCAACGGTGCCAATGAGTGCCTCCTCATCAAGGCAGCCCCATCGGGGCACATCAGGGCAGCCCCATCAGGGCACATCAGGGCAGCCCCATCAGGGCAGCCACATCAGGGCAGCCCCGTCAGGGCAGCCTCATCAAGGCACATCAGGGCAGCCTCATCAGGGCGGGCACATTAGGGCAGCCACATCAGGGCAGCCACATCAGGGCAGCCACATCAGGGCAGCCACATCAGGCCACATCAGGGCAGCCACATCAGGGCAGCCCCATCAGGGCACATCAGGGCAACCCCATCAGGGCAGCCTCATCAGGGCAGCCACATCAGGCCACATCAGGGCAGCCACATCAGGGCAGCCACATCAGGCCACATCAGGGCAGCCACATCAGGGCAGCCCCATCAGGGCACATCAGGGCAACCCCATCAGGGCAGCCTCATCAGGGCAGCCTCATCAGGGCAGCCCCATCAGGGCAGCCCCATCAGGGCAGCCCCATCAGGGCAGCCCCATCAGGGCAGCCCCATCAAGGCACATCAGGGCAGCCCCGTCAGGGCAGCCTCATCAAGGCACATCAGGGCAGCCTCATCAGGGCGGGCACATTAGGGCAGCCACATCAGGGCAGCCACATCAGGGCAGCCACATCAGGGCAGCCACATCAGGGCAGCCACATCAGGCCACATCAGGGCAGCCACATCAGGGCAGCCCCATCAGGGCAGCCCCATCAGGGCACATCAGGGCAACCCCATCAGGGCAGCCTCATCAGGGCAGCCTCATCAGGGCAGCCCCATCAGGGCAGCCCCATCAGGGCAGCCCCATCAGGGCAGCCCCATCAAGGCACATCAGGGCAGCCCCGTCAGGGCAGCCCCGTCAGGGCAGCCTCATCAAGGCACATCAGGGCAGCCTCATCAGGGCGGGCACATTAGGGCAGCCACATCAGGGCAGCCACATCAGGGCAGCCACATCAGGGCGGCCACATCAGGGCGGCCACATCAGGGCGGGCACATCAGGGCGGGCACATCAGGGCGGGCACATCAGGGCGGGCACATCAGGGCGGGCACATCAGGGCACATCAGGGCAGCCAGTGCCGATCCTGACCTCCCTGGGGCCCTAAGCAAAATTCTGCTAAGGGGCCCTCTACCTGACTGGTGATGCCGTCACCCATAACTCTTCACCAATCCCCTTGGATAGCGCCCCACCACATAAGAGGGACAGACCTAGAGTGATGATAGGGTGACCTGTGGCCCCCAGATTTTAGTATTGCCTCACCAGGAGTCAGGACTAGTACCACAGTATGAGTACACAATGCTCTGCCTGGGGCCCACATCGCATACAGCAGTGCCGATCCTGACCTCCCTGCTGGGGCCCCAAGCAAAATTACATGTCACATTAAAGTTAAGAAGCGCAGGGGTGGGGGGGTTGCTGCTGAAAATTACATTTTACATTAAAGTGAAAAGCGGGGGGGAACTGACTTCTCACCAGGCAAGGTCTCTAGTAATTTGGGGGGCCCTCCGCAGCTTTGCGGGGCCCTAAGCGGCTTGCATAGTGAGCCTATAGGGCGGATCGGCCCTGAGGGCAGCCTCATCAGGGCGAGCACATCAGGGCAGCCCCATCAGGGCACATCAGGGCAGCCTCATCATTTTTGGTCTATATTTTTGTTTGTTTAGCAAAAAATAAACCCCAGTGGTGATTAAATACCACTAAAAGCTCTATCCGTCTAAAAAAAAAAACACGCACATTCTTCCACGACCCCTCAATTGCCATTCAGAGTGTGACGGCGCTGAAATCTGAAATGTTCCTGGGCAGGAAGGGGGTGAAAGCGCCCGGTAGGCACTGAGCTGCCCTACAAAATATGTCACTTATTTTTTTTCTTTAAAAGGGCAACGAGGTAAATGAAAATCTGTCACAATAATGTCACCGATGTCCCAAAAGGTAATCAGAATTTCTCATATCCAAAAGAATGTGCCGGGTGTAGCGACGGTCGCAATGTGCCGCCTCCCAGGAATGTGACACTCGCCAATCAATCAACAAACACAAGACGTGTCTCCCCTCCATCCGGGAATTCCTTCACATCCATGTGTGGATTGTCCCTAGAGATCCCCCCGGCACACCGAAAACGTTTCCTGCTCCGCCATCGCAAAACAACGTTTTAGGAGCGAAATTCATTCCATCGATCGTTTAAAGCGGAACTTCACTCTCTCTCAATCAACATTGGTTATTTTTAATCCTTACGCTGCCAGCATTAGGAAATAGATAGGAAGGGAGATTATATTCACCTAAATTACAGGGGTGTCCAAACTTTTATTAAAGAGGGCCATGAATGCGGCAGCCACCATTGCCGTGAATGCGGCAGCCGCCATATTGCCGTGAATGCGGCAGCCGCCATATTGCCGTGAATGCGGCAGCCGCCATATTGCCGTGAATGCGGCAGCCGCCATATTGCCGTGAATGCGGCAGCCGCCATATTGCCGTGAATGCGGCAGCCGCCATATTGCCGTGAATGCGGCAGCCGCCATATTGCCGTGAATGCGGCAGACGCCATTGCCGTGAATGCGGCAGACACCATATTGCCATGAATGCGGCAGCCACCATATTGCCATGAATGCGGCAGCCGCCATATTGCCGTGAATGCGGCAGCCGCCATATTGCCGTGAATGCGGCAGCCGCCATATTGCCGTGAATGCGGCAGCCGCCATATTGCCGTGAATGCGGCAGACACCATTGCCGTGAATGCGGCAGCCACCATATTGCCATGAATGCGGCAGCCACCATATTGCCATGAATGCGGCAGCCACCATATTGCCATGAATGCGGCAGCCACCATATTGCCATGAATGCGGCAGCCACCATATTGCCATGAATGCGGCAGCCACCATATTGCCATGAATGCGGCAGCCACCATATTGCCATGAATGCGGCAGCCACCATATTGCCATGAATGCGGCAGCCACCATTGCCATGAATGCGGCAGCCGCCATATTGCCATCAGTGAAGCCTGATTGATGCCCATCCATCTGCAGCCTTGGAGGGGGCGGGACAAGCGCCAAAAGATTACATACAGGAAAATCTTCGGTTTACACGGCGGCCTCTTTAATACAAAGTCCCGCCTCCTTCGATGGACAGAACAGTCGTCCAATGCCACGCCGGAGGCGGGACTTCCTATTACAGAGGCCGGCCGTAAATAGGAAATTCTCCTCATGTACAGCACTCATCCCGCCTCCTCCCTGACTGCCATTTACATAAAAAAAAAAATCTAGAATTATTATTTATGAGAAATGACTGATCATACAATGTATGAACAGCGATCTGTCATTTCCCCTAGTGAGTCCGGCCCCCCTACAGTTAGAACACACCCAGGGAACATACTTAACCCCTTCCTCGCCCCCTAGTGTTAACCCCTTCCCTGCCAGTGGCATTTTTATAGTAATCAATACATTTTTATAGCACTGATCGCTATAAAAATGCCAACGGTCCCAAAAATGTGTCAAAAGTGTCCGAAGTGTCCGCCATAATGTCGCAGTACCGATAAAAATCGCTGATCGCCGCCATTAGTAGTAAAATAAAATTAATAAAAATGCCATAAAACTATCCCCTATTTTGTAAACGCTAGAAATTTTGCGCAAATCAATCAATAAACGCAAATTGCGATTTTTTTTTATACCAAAAATAGGTAGAAGAATACGTATCGGCCTAAACTGAGGAAAAAAATGTTTTTTTATATATTTTTGGGGGATATTCATTACAGCAAAAAGTAAAACATTTTGATTTTTTTTCAAAATTGTTGCTCTATTTTTGTTTATTGCGCAAAAAATAAAAACCGCCGAGGTGATCAAATACCACCAAAAGAAATCTCTATTTGTGGGAAAAAAGGACGCCAGTTTTGTTCGGGAGCCGCGTCGCACGACCGCGCAATTGTCAGTTAAAGCGACGCAGCGCCGAATCGCAAAACCTGTCCGGGTCCTTTAGCTGCCTAATGGTCCGGGTCTTTGGGGTGAACTCAGCGCTGCATTCATTTGTGTCTTTCCCGTTTCCCCAGAATTGAATTTTTTGTTCTTTTTTTGTGTGCAGCGACTTTTAAGAAGCCGGACCCCAGACGGTCGCACTTCTCTCCGAGTCGCACTGATGAGATTATGCAATTTAGTCTCCTTTTTTTTTTTTCACAGGAGCGGCGCCGGCCGTGTAATGACGTAAAACGTACCGCGGGCTCCGATGATCAAAGAGCCGTTTGCCATAATGCAGCTACTTTACCGTCTGTAATGGAAGGACATCGCGTTCCGCCCGCCGATCGTCCAAATTACAGGGATGTACAGAACACAATGCCTACCTCTGAAAACTCCGCTTCGCAATTATCTCTGCATGGCTGTCCTGAAGAATATCACCTGAGAAAGATGGGGGGGGAAAAAGGGTCATAAGGAGGACATCTGACTTAAAGTGATTGTAAACCTCAGACATGAAATATGAACAAAGCACATCCCTCTATAGTGTGTCTCACTCCAGAGCACCGAGTGTCATTTCTGTCTGCTGCCTCCTTTCTCTGCTATCAGTATGAATCATTTCTGACAAGTTTTCCTGACACCAAGAGAAAAAAGGTGACAGGTGAGTGAACTCCAGCAGCCAGCTAGTGATTGACAGCTTCAGCTGTTTCTGTGTGCAGGGGGGGTGGGGGGTGTCCCTTCCCTCCAATCAGCTATCAGAGCTTTTATCATTGAGCTCTGCAGTGTGTAACTTCACTTCGCTGCCCCATTTTTTCTGACATTCAGACAAGCTGTGTAAAATAAGAAATTGGTCACACACTGGAACTCCAACTTATCTTGATGCCATCGCTTGTGAAATGAGTCTACCATTGCCTGCATCTCTCTGACGCTTCTGACAATAAAGATGGCATCAAGATAAGTTGGAGTTCTAAAGTGCGACCAATTTCTTGTTTTATTCGTCGTCCACGATGGTGAGCCGAGGTCTGCACCTGTGATCTACCTTGCACCCACGGGCGGACTGACACCTCCCGGGGGCCAATGGGAGTTCATGGGCCCCTCCCGGAACAAAAAGAGATCATAGGGGCCCCCCCTCCCGGGCCAATAAGAGATCATAGGGCCCCCCCCCTCCCGGGCCAATAAGAGATCATAGGGCCCCCCCCCTCCCGGGCCAATAAGAGATCATAGGGCCCCCCCCCCTCCCGGGCCAATAAGAGATCATAGGGGCCCCCCCTCCCGGGCCAATAAGAGATCATAGGGGCCCCCCCCTCCCGGGCCAATAAGAGATCATAGGGCCCCTCCCTCCCGGGGACAATAAGAGATCATAGGGCCCCTCCCTCCCGGGCCAATAGGAGATCATGGGCCCCTCCCGGGGCAATAAGAGATCATGGGCCCCTCCCGGGGCAATAAGAGATCATAGGGCCCCTCCCGGGGCAATAAGAGATCATAGGGCCCCTCCCGGGGCAATAAGAGATCATAGGGCCCCTCCCTCCCGGGCCAATAAGAGATCATAGGGCCCGCCCCTCCCAGGCCAATAGGAGATCATGGGCCCGCCCCTCCCGGGGCAATAAGAGATCATGGGCCCGCCCCTCCCGGGGCAATAAGAGATCATGGGCCCGCCCCTCCCGGGGCAATAAGAGATCATGGGCCCCTCCCGGGGCAATAAGAGATCATGGGCCCCTCCCGGGGCAATAAGAGATCATGGGCCCCTCCCGGGGCAATAAGAGATCATGGGCCCCTCCCGGGGCAATAAGAGATCATGGGCCCCTCCCGGGGCAATAAGAGATCATGGGCCCCTCCCGGGGCAATAAGAGATCATGGGCCCCTCCCGGGGCAATAAGAGATCATAGGGCCCCTCCCGGGGCAATAAGAGATCATGGGCCCCTCCCGGGGCAATAAGAGATCATGGGCCCCTCCCGGGGCAATAGGAGTTCATGGGGCCCTCCCGGGGCAATAGGAGTTCATGGGCCCCTCCCAGGCAATAGGAGTTCATGGGCCCCACATTTTCTCATGTTACAACCAAAAACGTAAATGTATTTTATTGGGATTTTATGTCAGACCAACACAAAGCGTCACATAATTGTGGAAGGAAAATTATTTTCAATTTTTATTTACAAATAAATATGTGAAAAGTGTGGGGGGGGGGGCATTTTATGGCGCCCCCCGGAGTCAATACTTTGTAGAACCGCCTTTCTCTGCAATTACAGTCTTTTTTTTTTTTTTGGGGGGGGGGATATCTCTACCAGCCTTGCACAGTGCCTTGAAAAAGTATTCATACCCCTGGAAATTTGTCATGTTACAACTAAAAAATGTAAATTGATTATTTTATTGGGATTTTACGCGATATGAGAGGGACATTTCTGCCCATTCTTCTCTGTAAAATATCTCTGTCTCTGTCAGATTGGATGGAGAGCGTCTGTGATCAGCAATTTTCAAGTCCTGCCCACAGATTCTCAATGGGATTTAGGTCTGGACTGTGACTGGGCCATTGGATAAAGTGGAGAGACAGGGAGGAGACAATGATCTCCACCTCATCCAACCAGAGTGAATGGCACCCGTGCTGAGCAAGCGATCCCTTGTGGCGACTATGCAGCATGGCTGATGCTCGCCACGGACCTGGAAGATGATGGCGGCGGCGATCACTGTAGTAGCAACTAATAGAGCGATTTTCAGATCCCACAGGCGTGACATACGCATCACCCCATTGGTCCAAGCTGGACCACAGTAATTATGCAATAAAGTGACATTCTGCTTCATTGTTTACCAATTTGTCTCCCCGGGAGCATCCACATGTTAGAGATGATTACCTGTTTTGCTCAGTCTCGATTGGCCGATACATTTAGTCCCGGTTCCCAAAGCCACAACTGCCAATCAAAATGCAAAGTTTTACAGTTAGATAAATACACGGGCTTCACCCTGGGACTTGGGAATAGAGGCGAATATGGTAAGCCAACAAAACATATCATGGTAGTAAAAAAGTGGATTACTGTATATACTCGAGTATAAGCCGAACCGAATATAAGCCGAGGCACCGGATTTTACCACAAAAAACTGGGAAAATGTATTGACTTGAGTATAAGCCTAGGGTGTCCATCTGCATGCCTCACTGTGCCTTGCTGTGTTCCATGTGCATGTCTCATTGTGTCTATGCCTCACTGTGCCACTGTGCCCATGCCTCACTGTGCCCATGACTAGACTGATGTTTAACATGGGAGTCTATGGAAGGGGTGCCCGACTTTGAAAAATCGGTGCTCCTCAGCCGTAGGTCCCCCAGACAACAAACTTTGCACACTTGTAGAGGAGAAATGGGGCTACATGTGTGGGGTCCAGGGGACCTACGACCGGCCGGCACCGGGTCCCCAAAGTCACTGGAGAAATTACTGTTTAACATGGGAGTCTATGGAAGGGGTGCCCGGCTTTGAAAAATCTGTGCTTCCCGGCCATAGGTTCCCCGGACAACAAACTTTGCACACTTGTAGAGGAAGAGTGGGGCTACATGTGTGCCAAGTTTGGGGACCAGGGGACCTACGATCGGCCGATACCAGGTCCCCAAATTCCAGGAGATCAGGCGCAAAAAGGTGACTCGAGTATAAGCCGAGGGGGGCATTTTCAGCACCAAAGAAAAATGCAGAAAAACTTGGCTTATACTCGAGTATATACGGTACATAGAGTGTGTATAGGGTATATACGGTACATAGAGAGTGTATAGGGTATATACGGTACATAGAGAGTGTATAGGGTATATACGGTACATAGAGAGGGTATATACGGTACATAGAGAGTGTATATACGGTACATAGAGAGTGTATATACGGTACATAGAGAGTGTATAGAGTATATACGGTACATAGAGAGTGTATAGGGTATATACGGTACATAGAGAGTGTATAGGGTATATACGGTACATAGAGAGTGTATAGGGTATATACGGTACATAGAGAGTGTATAGGGTATATACGGTACATAGAGAGTGTATAGGGTATATACGGTACATAGAGAGTGTATAGGGTATATACGGTACATAGAGTGTATAGGGTATATACGGTACATAGAGAGTGTATAGGGTATATAGAGAATATACGGTACATAGAGAGTGTATAGAGTATATACGGTACATAGAGAGTGTAGAGAGTATATATACGGTATATAGAGAATATACGGTACATAGAGAGTGTATAGAGTATATAGAGAATATACGGTACATAGAGAGTGTATAGAGTATATAGAGAATATACGGTACATAGAGAGTGTATAGGGTATATACGGTACATAGAGAGTGTAGAGAGTATATATACGGTATATAGAGAATATACGGTACATAGAGAGTGTATAGAGTATATACGGTATATTATGTTCCAGTTTTATAATTAGAGGACGAGATAAAAAGGACAAAGCTTCTGGATGAGTCTAAAAAGAGAAGCACTGCGCCCCCTCCTGGACAGAGAGAGGAAGTTATAAAAACTGGGGACCCAAAAGCAGAGATAAACGCACAGCAACCAGATTCCTCGCTCTACTAAATCCCTTTAGTTCTATAAATAATCCCCAGAATGAATAATACTCTCTCTGCACACAGGACACTCCTACTGATCCATAAACTAGTATGCACAGCGTAGCCGACATTACACCGGGTCTCTTCATCCCGAGCCATCTACTGAAAAGCTTCAGAAACTCTGGAACGTTGGGGGGGGGGGGGGGGATGTGCTGGTTGGTCTCTAACCAACTGATTGAATGGTATCCACCCCCCCCCCCATCCCCTCGTCCAATCACAGAACTCTGTAAAAAGACCACAAGAGGTTTTCTGAGTGGAAGAGGTGGAGAGTGAGATGTACTACAGCATGGACTCTAAAAGCCCTTTCCCACTGGGGCCAGGGCTGAGGCAAGGGTTTTTGACACCCTAGAGCACAGGTGTCAAACACAAGGCCCGCAGGCCGAATCCGGCCCTCAAGGCCATTTCATGTGGCCCCTTGCACCTCCCCTGCAGCTGCAGGAGAACTCCAGCCCTCCTCTGCTCCTCCTCCAGACCCTGCACTTTCTGCTTTCAAGGAATGCATCCAGCTTGAGGCGGGTGCACTGTAATATAAGGGAGGGTGGGGGGACTCAACTTCTGATGGTGGGGGGGCTCTTGACATCTAATGTAAGGGGGAAGGGAATGCGCTGGACATCTAATCTTACAGATACAACCGGCCCTTTTGAGGGCCATCACAATGCTGATGCGGCCCGCAATGAAATTGAGTTCAACGCCCCTGCCCTAGAGGAAGCCTCATTTTGTCCCCCCCTCCACCCCTGACTCCACCCCCTTTGCCCTGCCCATGTATACCCCACCTTTTTAATGAAGCGCCCATCAAATGCAGCCTCACCAGCACCCATCAAATGCAGCCTCACCAGCACCCATCAAATGCAGCCTCACCAGCACCCATCAAATGCAGCCTCACCAGCACCCATCAAATGCAGCCTCACCAGCACCCATCAAATGCAGCCTCACCAGCGCCCATCAAATGCAGCCTCACCAGCGCCCATCAAATGCAGCTCCATAGTGAGGGATTATTTAAAGGGGTTGTAAAGGTTCATTTTTATTTTTTTTAATTACAAACATGTCATTCTTCCGTCCTCTGTGCAAGGGTTTTGCACAGAGTGGCCCCGATCCTCCTCTTCAGGGGTCCCCCAGCGGCGCTCCTGGCACCTCACTGCATCGAGTGCCCCCACGGAGGATCGCATTCCATGGGGCACTCGTGCGGGCGCGCGCCCGAGCCCTGCCAGCAGGACTTGCCCCTCCCCCCCCAGCTCCCGTGTCACTGGATTTGATTGACAGAAGCAGAGCCAATGGCTGCGCTGCTATCAATCTATCCAATCAGGACCCGAGACACGGGCTGGACCTGGACGCGCTTCTTCCCTTTGCTGAAACGTTCAGGTTTCAGCAAAGGGAACAAGACAAGACAAGGATTGTTTTTTTTATCTTGCACCCACAACAAAACCTTACCCAGAGTTCCTCTTTAGCTGAAATAAAACATAAAATAGAAATCACCTTTCTTGGTGCAGGGCGCCCCCTGTGCAGCGTCCACTTGTATGACAGCCGCCAGCAGCGTCCATTCTCTGCTCGGGTCCGGCTGGCCTTGCTTGGGTAACTTGGTCCGGTAATGGTCGTAGCACAGCGCTGCGATTTCATCCGCTGTCCACGTCCTGCGCCAACATAGAGAGCGAGTCACAATAAATGCCACATAATTGCTGGGACTTGTAGTGCCTCTAAAGATGCCAGCTGTCCTTGGACTTCCCTATACAAGGCAGGGCAACCAGTGGAGATTATCATGCCATGTTGGGACTGGTAGTGTTTTCAGAACTGCCAGCTGGTAACTGGTGCCCCTAGAGCTGCCAGCTCTCCCAAAACAAACCAGGACAACCTGTGGTTATGGATTTTGCTATGCTGGGACTTGTAGTGTCTCCAGAACTGCCAGCTGTCCCTGTACAACCTAAACCAACCTGGGGGTGTTAAGCTCTGCAATGCTGGGACCTGTAGTGCCTTAGCGGTGCCAACTGTCCCTGTACAGCCAAATGCAAGCCAAGGCAGCCAGTGCCGATTATCCTGCCATGCTGGGACTTATAGTGCCTCTAGAGCTGTCAGCTGCCCTAATACAAGCCAGGGTAACCTGTGGTGGCAAGTACTGCTATGCTGGGACTTGTAGTACCTCTAAAGAGGCCAGTTGTCCTTGGACTGCCCTATACAAGGCAGGGCAACCAGTGGCGATTATCCTGCCATGTTGGGACTTGTAGTGTTTCCAGAACTGACAGCTGGCCCTGTACAACCTAAACCAACCTGGGGTGTTAGGTTCTGCAATGCTGGGACCTGTAGTGCCTCTAGCTGTCCCTGTACAGCCCAATGCAAACCACGGCAACCAGTGCTGATTATCCTGCCATGCTGGTAATGTGCCTCTAGAGCTGTCCTAATACAAACCAGGGCAACCTGTGGTGTTAGGTACTGCTATGCTGGTACTTGTAGTGCCTCTGGAGCTCTCAGCTGTCCCACTGCAAACCAGGGCAACCTGTGGTGTTAGGTACTGCCATACTGGGACTGGTAGTACCCCCTAGAGCTGTCAGCTGCCCCAATACAAGCCAGAGCAACACTGTGGTGATTATCCTGCCATGCTGGGACTTATAGTGCCACCAGAGCTCTAAACTGCCCCAATACAAGCCAGGGAAACCTGTGGTGTTAGGTTCTGCCATGCTGGGACTTGTAGGGCCTCTACAGCTGCCCTTTTATAGCCCAATACAAGCCAGTGCTGTTTATCCTGGGACTTGTAGTGCCTCCAGAGCAGACAGCTGTCACAATACAAGCCAGAGCAAGCTATAGTGACAGCTCCTGCCATGCTGGGACTTGTAGTGTTCCTGGAGCTCCCTCTCTTTATATATTGCAAAGCAAGTCCAGCCAATCTGAGGGCCCCCATGCATGCTGGAAGTTGTAGTCCCACCACAGGTCCTGTTTGTTTATTTCTGTCCATTACCCAGCCATGCTGTTCCCAGGGTTGTCGCGCTCCTGATGACGTCACGACCAGCGGTTCCTCACGGTGACGGTATTTCGGGGCCCGGTATCAGTTTCCCTTCCACAGGAGCAGCTTACAGACGTTCCTCCCACCACCGTTATTACACCGTATCCGCATTACTGACCCAATAAACTGAGAGCCAAAAAGCATTGCGGGCGAGGTAGTGGGGCATTCTGGGAAATGTAGTTCCGGAGGACGAGTGAAGCCTGAAGAGAAGGCCGCACGGCACTACAACTCCCATAATGCACCGCGCTACCCCGTCTACAGCTGTGACAGGGATTTGACCGCGGAATCCAAACGATTGCTGTGATATATTAATAAAGTTTTCTATGAAAACACATTCCTCTCACTTCCGTCTTCTTTATTTATAAATTACACAGTTTTCTTTAAAAAATAAAGTCCTTAATAAAACCATTCCTATTATTTCTAATGGCGGATTTGATGAAGTGACAGAGGTCCTGCGTTTATACAGCAGCGCCATACCTTTCACCTTTCATCGGTCGGTCCCTGTCGGGCAAATGAGCTTACACTCTAATGTAGGGTGACGGAATAGCCGCACACTACCAGTTTCAGGGGACAGTCCCCTGATTGAGGACACTGTCCCCGGACCAAGTCTGTCCCTGGTTTTGTCCCCAGATTGGATTTAATAGGGGGCGGGGGCAATTTCAAAGACAGTCAGTGCAGAATTAAAATAAAAAAATTTGAATTACACACCCAGCTCCGCCGTGCCTACTAGCATAGGGGGGTTGTATTTTTCCCATTGTCGGTGCCCCTTTCTGATGATCATGTGCTGGTTGGAGCGGAAGCAGGGCTCAAGTCCTGCGGGAACGCGTGGGAAGGGAGTTCCTGCACTTTTTTCACAGCAGGAACTCAGTTCCCTTTGCAGGACTAGAGCATCCAAGAGCAGCCGAGCCGCCCGAGCCAATCCTTCACTAAGCGGCGATGTCCAGTGCGAACCTTAGTAATCCTTTAAGTTACTGGCCGCTTCCTGTATATGGATTCATCAGGTAGTGTGCGGCTATTCCGTCACTTCCTCGATGCCGCAATGTCTCCTGGGAGCTTTTGTTATTGTTCCCAGGAGACATTGCGGAGGTCTGCCGCAAGTTATCGCGGGATTTAGAAAGAACTACAATGGTTCGGGGAAAAAAACATGCGGTTTAGTAATTATGCATATGAGCGTATCATTTTTTTTTTTTCGGTGGGGGAGTGGATCTTGGGTGGGAGTTCCCACACTTTTTTCCCAGGACTTGACCCCTGAGCGGAGGGAATATTTCTTCCGTTTCAGGCGCATGCCCATTCAGCTTCGCTCACATGTTCTTCTGCCTTGGCTCAAATCCTGGCCAACCACCTGCCTATCTCCTTGCCTTCCCTGGTGGAGTGATCTTCCTCCGCTCCCCATCCAGTAGAAGCCAGCCCCCGAAGAGTAAGACTTGACAGGCTGTGAGGTGGGCGGCGACGGGCAGAGAGTCGCTGATTGTTGCCATTTCTAGTAAAGAAAAATTATGTCCCCGGAATTAATTTTAAATATCTGGTCACCTTACTCTAATGCCACGCCCAACTAATACACGTATTTCACAAAATCCTTATTCTCCAAAAATGAAATCCACCACGTCAAGTGTAAATAAATGCAACATTTTTTTTTTCTATTTTGGATAAATGAGGGTTATAACCCGTCAGTTTTTTTTTTTTTTTTTTTTGTTGTTTTGTCATCTGTGTCCCATAGGAGAGATTTTCCTTCGCTTCCTGTCTTATAGGCCAAACAGGAAGTGAAGGAACTCCAGAACTAGTGTTCTAATTAAACGATTTGTCCCTCTATTCCCTCTCTGTGGAAAACCCAAAAATGTGGGATTCTCTTTTACTTTGGTAGACAGGACACATAGAGAGCCCCTTAATGGGGGCACAGACAGTAATAAGAACCTGACAGGGGGTCTAATCCCTCTCCAGTCTATTAGTTATATGTTAAGTGGCTACATGGTTAGCACTTCTGCAGGTTTTGAATCCCAACCGAGGCAGCACCCGCATGGAGTTTTGTTCTTCCTGTGTGGGTTTCCTCCGGTTACTCCAGTTTCCTCCCAAACTCTAAAAACGCGCTGGGAGGTTAATTGGCTCCAGTCTACATTGGCCCCTAGTATATGTATGAATGAGAGTTAGGGACCTTAGGTTGTAAGCTCCTGAGCACAGGGACCGGCCGCTTTATTAGGTACACCTGGTTCCATTGCTCGGTAACACAATTTGCTAATAAGCCAATCACAAGGCAGCAACTCAATGCATTTAGGCATCTAGACATGGGGAAGACGAAAACTGAGCATCAGAGAGGGGATTGAAGTGACTTTGAACATGGTATGGTTGGTTGTTGATGCCAGACAGATGAGTATTTCTGGGATTTTCACACATATTCATCTCTCAGGGATTACAGAGAATGGTGGGGAAAATATCCAGTGAGCGTCAGCTGTGTGGAGGAAAATGCCTTGTTGATGTCAGAGGAGAATGGGCAACAGTAAGGCTTCATTCACACAGGCAGACTCCGTCGCAACGGAGTGCACCTGTATCCGCCAGCTCAGCGGGAGATCAGTCCGCAGATCTCCGCTGAGGCGACGGATGACAAGCTCCGCCCCGTTTTACTGAGCGGGGAGGAGCTTGTGGAGCCCCGCTGTCCTCTATGGAGCGATCTGATGAAAACGGACAGCATGTTCGTTTTCATCAGATCTTACCCGATCCGATCCGCATAGACATGCGCCCCATACGTCTGTTTTTAGCGGATCGGATCAGGTCGGATGTGAGCGGACATCTCTCCGCTGGCATCCGACGCTCCTTAGAGATGCATGGAGCGACCGTTCAGGTACGCCTGAAAAACTGACAGACGGATCTCAATGGATCCAAGTGTGAATGAGGTCTAACTCAAATAACCCCTCGTTACACCCAAGGTATGCAGAATACCATGTCTGAACACACAACACATCCAACCTTGAAGCAGATGGGCTACAGCAGCAGAAGACTACACCGGGTGCCACTCCTGTCAGCTCAGAACAGGAAACTGAGGCTACGATTGGCACCAAAATTGGACAACAGAAGATTGGAAAAAAACACTGCCCGGTCTTTTTTGCGCCTGATCTCCCGGACTTTGGGGACGCGGTACCGGCCGGTGGTATGTCCCCTGGACCCCAAGCTGGGCACACATGTAGCCCCCCTCTTCCTCTACAAGTGTGCAAAGTTTGTTGTCGGGGGGACCTACGGCCGGGGAGCACCCATTTTTCAAACCCGGGCACCCCTTCCATAGACTCCCATGTTAAACGGTAATTTCTTCGGTGACTTTGAGGACCCGGTACCGGCTGGCCGTAGGTCCCCTGGACCCCAATCTTGGCACACATGTAGCCCCACTCCTCCTCTACAAATTTTCCAAAGCTGGGCACCTCTTCCATAGACTTCCATGTTAAACGGTAATTTCTCTGGTGACTTTGGGGACCCGGTACTGGCCGCTCGTAGGTCCCATTAATTAGCTCAGCATGAAAAGAGCTTTCCTGGAGCATTTCAGTCCCTGGTTGTGCAACCGAGTCCAACAATCAGCTATAGGTGGCAAGGAGCTGTTACTGGGATCTCCAAGATACAGTTGTGGACGGGTACAAGTCAGGAGATACAAAGGCTTTATCAATGCCTAGAAACACAGAGAAGTCTTCCAAAGGATGTATATTGTGAACATCTGGGACTTTTCTCTTTTGTTCGCCTGGTCGTTGTGTGTCCTCTGCGGCTGGGTAGTGCCTCTTGGTGGTCCCCTTCTCCGACGGTGGCCCTCCCTGGGGGGTTCTGAGGCGATAAGCTCCCATATTGGTGGATATTGGCAAATGTAGACCAGTGATGGCGAACCTTGGCAACCCCCCAGATGTTTTGGAACTACATTTCCCATCATGCTCCACTACACTGCATAATTCATGTGCATCATAGGTGTGCGCACCCCAAAGCTCCAACACATATACGTTTGATATATTAACCGGCCTCTTCCCCGCTCTCCATCCTGAAACAACGGGAGGAAGGGGGAGCCAAGGAGCACACAGGGGGACCCAGGGAAGCAGCAAGAAGAGGAATAGGGAAAGCAGGGGTGGCATGTGTATTGGTACCGATCCCATGTACTTTCCTCCTGTGGAAGCTTTATGTAGATGAGAGCGAGAGGAGGAGAAGCCTGCTTTCAGCTGCTGCAGGAGAAGAATACAGATAGGTTCCACTACATTACACCCCCCCCCCCCCCCACACCCCCCAATGTTGTGCATAATGGGAAATGTAGTTCCAGAACATCTGGGGTGCCGAGGTTCGCCATCACTGATCTAGATCTTCTTGCGACACGTATTGATGTAGGGAAGCCTTTCTCAACCTTTTTACCGCTGGGGAACACTAAAAAATAATGTTTAGGTCTCGGGAACCCCTGATAAAACCCATTCATTGGGGGTCAGTAGGAACGATGCCCCTTACTTTGGTGGTCAGTGAGAAGAATACCCTTTTTTACAGTAGTGGTAAGAATGCCCCCCTTACAGAGAACTATGAAGATCATTGGTGTAATACCACTGGCTCCTCCAAGTGGAATTGGCTCAGAACTATGTAGGCGCCATCAAACAGGAGGTAAATAAGCCACAGCTCAAGGAACCCCTAGCCACCTCTGGAGGAACCCTGGTTGAGAATGGCTGATGTAGGGTCTATATTTAATATCATTTTTCTCATGTAATATTTTCTATATAGTTTCTCGTAGTCATTGGTTGATTCGAATATCCCCCTGATGAAGCCATAAGACGCAACGTGTCGGGATAGCATACATACATCAGATCGCTATTTAACCAGATTCTTTGTCAGGTGACCACCATAATAGAAATGTTACATATAATTCAACAAAACTGCCGTGTTCAGTTTTTATTCTTGTTCATATTAACTCCTTTGTCTCCGAGCGTACAGACATATGCGTCCTCGGCTTTCGGGGGTTAAACCGGGACGATGCCCGCAGCTGCATTTTTTTTTTATAGACGGCGATTGGCTTTCCAGTGATAACAACTGATGCGGGGGATGCATGGGGGGGGGGGCACACGAACCTTTACAACCCCTTTAAGTGGTCAAAGGATATCTGAACTCAAATTGCAGTTTATCAGTCCCTTCGATAGGGTGACAGTATCAGTCTGGTCACTGATCGATCAAAATAGTAGTTAGGGGGCAGCTGAAGTGGTTAACACAGGGCTCGACAAAATCGGGGCGCCCGGTCGCAATTGCGACACGAAATTGTGACCTGGAACCCGGGGAAGCTTAGGCCTGCAGAAGGCCGCAAAGCCGCGCCGGCCGGTAATTGAGGCCGCGGCATTGCGGCATTCTGCAGGCCTAGACTTCCTTCTGTGATCTGGCGCCATCTTGTGGTGGCCGTTGGCATTACAAGTAGTTACATTACAAAGTTCCAATTGTGTTTTTCACTGCCACCTCCTTCCCTCTAATTAGAGCCCCCAATTATTATATACACTTTTTATTTTAACACCCTAGAGCAGTGATGGCGAACCTCGGCACCCCAGATGTTTCCCATGATGCTCAAGCATTCTACTGTGTAGTGGAGCATCATGGGAAATGTAGTTTCAAAACATCTGGGGTGTCAAGGTTCGCCATCACTGCTCTAGAGAATAAAATGGCGGTCGTTGCAATACTTTGTCACACCGTATTTGCGCGGCGGTCTTACAAGCGCACTTTTTGGGGGGGGAATATTTTTTTTTTAATAAAAAAAAAAGTGTAAGACAACAGTAAAGTTTTCCGTTTTTTTTTTTTTTACATTGTGAAAGATAATGTTACGCCGAGTAAATTCATACCCAACATGACACGCTTCAAAATTGCGCCCGCTCGTGGAATGGCGACAAACTTTTACCCTTTAAAATCTCCATAGGCGACGTTTAAAAAAATTCTACAGGTTGCACGTTTTGAGTTACAGAGGAGGGCTAGGTCTAGAATTATTGCTCTCGCTCTACCAAACGCGGCGATACCTCACATGTGTGGTCTGAATACCGTTTACATATGCGGGCGCTGCTCACGTGTGTGTTCGCTTCTGCGCGCGAGCTCAGCGGGACGGGGTGCATTTTCTGGCTCCTAACTTTTTAGCTGGCTCCTAGATTGCAAGCACATTTGTCAAGCCCTGTGTTAAAGGATAAAGGATATTTAAACTCTGTTCATCAGCCCCTTCGATAGGGTGGCAGTATTAGTCTGGTCATTGATCGATCAAAATAATAGTTAGGGGGCAGCTGAAGTAGTTAACATATGTGCAAAAACAGCTCTGGCAGCGAAAGGGTTAATCAGCGATCTACACAATGGAAAAAAAACCACCTCCAGCCAGCCAGCGCACCTTTATAATTTATTTTCAGTATAAAGCAGAAGGAGCCGCATCCAGGTGCAGACAGGGCCCCAGACAAAACCACATTAAACACCCTAAAATCAGAGAGATCGGCGCAATTACACGGAGGTTCCCGAGGTCGGGCCAGGCGCCGCCTCCTTTTTATTGTCTTCTGGTTTCATTGCGGGGAACAGAAGCACCTCCTGGAAGAAGAAACAAGACGGGTATTATATTAGATACCTGGGAGAAGAAGAAGAAGCCCACACAATGGCCGAGCGCCCGTCACAAACCCAACATACCTTGATGTTGTTGGAGTCGGTTAAAAACATAGTAAGGCGGTCAATGCCCATCCCCCAACCAGCTGTAGGGGGCAGCCCGTACTCCAGGGCGGTGCAGAAGTTATCGTCGATGAACATGGCCTCGTCATCACCCGCTGCTTTGGCCTGGAGAAAAAGCACAAGAAGAGAGTTTATATGGGTGCTCAACCTGGGGCCCTCCAGCCGTCGAAGAACTACAAGTCCCATGAGGCATTGCAAGACTAACCGGTACAAGGATGACTCCAAAGGCGGAGGCATGATGGGACTTGTAGTTTCAAGGGGTATGAA
Source organism: Rana kukunoris (assembly GCA_029574335.1). Lineage (NCBI taxonomy): Eukaryota > Metazoa > Chordata > Amphibia > Anura > Ranidae > Rana > Rana kukunoris. The sequence continues at coordinate 112,266 of JAJQKJ010002613.1, read as the reverse complement.
TAGTTTTTCAAGGCACTGTATACAGATTGCATACCTCCCAACCGTCCCGGATTTTGCGAGACTTACCCATGATTCGCAGTAAATCCCGCGGTCCCCCCCCCCCCCACTCAACAACTCCGATCCGCGGCAACCCCCCCCCCCGCTCAATGCCGATTCGCGCTCCCATGCTCAACAACGCCGATTCGCGCTCCCATGCTCAACAACGACAATCCGCGGCACCCCCCCGCTCAACAAGTCCGTTCCGCGGCAAACCCTCCCGCAACAAGTCCGTTCCGCGGCAAACCCTCCCGCAACAAGTCCGTTCCGCGGCAAACCCTCCCGCAACAAGTCCGTTCCGCGGCAAACCCTCCCGCAACAAGTCCGTTCCGCGGCAAACCCTCCCGCAACAAGTCCGTTCCGCGGCAAACCCTCCCGCAACAAGTCCGTTCCGCGGCAAACCCTCCCGCAACAAGTCCGTTCCGCGGCAAACCCTCCCGCAACAAGTCCGTTCCGCGGCAAACCCTCCCGCAACAAGTCCGTTCCGCGGCAAACCCTCCCGCAACAAGTCCGTTCCGCGGCAAACCCTCCCGCAACAAGTCCGTTCCGCGGCAAACCCTCCCGCAACAAGTCCGTTCCGCGGCAAACCCTCCCGCAACAAGTCCGTTCCGCGGCAAACCCTCCCGCAACAAGTCCGTTCCGCGGCAAACCCTCCCGCAACAAGTCCGTTCCGCGGCAAACCCTCCCGCAACAAGTCCGTTCCGCGGCAAACCCTCCCGCAACAAGTCCGTTCCGCGGCAAACCCTCCCGCAACAAGTCCGTTCCGCGGCAAACCCTCCCGCAACAAGTCCGTTCCGCGGCAAACCCTCCCGCAACAAGTCCGTTCCGCGGCAAACCCTCCCGCAACAAGTCCGTTCCGCGGCAAACCCTCCCGCAACAAGTCCGTTCCGCGGCAAACCCTCCCGCAACAAGTCCGTTCCGCGGCAAACCCTCCCGCAACAAGTCCGTTCCGCGGCAAACCCTCCCGCAACAAGTCCGTTCCGCGGCAAACCCTCCCGCAACAAGTCCGTTCCGCGGCAAACCCTCCCGCAACAAGTCCGTTCCGCGGCAAACCCTCCCGCAACAAGTCCGTTCCGCGGCAAACCCTCCCGCAACAAGTCCGTTCCGCGGCAAACCCTCCCGCAACAAGTCCGTTCCGCGGCAAACCCTCCCGCAACAAGTCCGTTCCGCGGCAAACCCTCCCGCAACAAGTCCGTTCCGCGGCAAACCCTCCCGCAACAAGTCCGTTCCGCGGCAAACCCTCCCGCAACAAGTCCGTTCCGCGGCAAACCCTCCCGCAACAAGTCCGTTCCGCGGCAAACCCTCCCGCAACAAGTCCGTTCCGCGGCAAACCCTCCCGCAACAAGTCCGTTCCGCGGCAAACCCTCCCGCAACAAGTCCGTTCCGCGGCAAACCCTCCCGCAACAAGTCCGTTCCGCGGCAAACCCTCCCGCAACAAGTCCGTTCCGCGGCAAACCCTCCCGCAACAAGTCCGTTCCGCGGCAAACCCTCCCGCAACAAGTCCGTTCCGCGGCAAACCCTCCCGCAACAAGTCCGTTCCGCGGCAAACCCTCCCGCAACAAGTCCGTTCCGCGGCAAACCCTCCCGCAACAAGTCCGTTCCGCGGCAAACCCTCCCGCAACAAGTCCGTTCCGCGGCAAACCCTCCCGCAACAAGTCCGTTCCGCGGCAAACCCTCCCGCAACAAGTCCGTTCCGCGGCAAACCCTCCCGCAACAAGTCCGTTCCGCGGCAAACCCTCCCGCAACAAGTCCGTTCCGCGGCAAACCCTCCCGCAACAAGTCCGTTCCGCGGCAAACCCTCCCGCAACAAGTCCGTTCCGCGGCAAACCCTCCCGCAACAAGTCCGTTCCGCGGCAAACCCTCCCGCAACAAGTCCGTTCCGCGGCATCCCCCCCCCCCCTCGCTCAACAACTCCGGTCTGTGTCACCCCCCCGCTCAACAGCTTAGATCAGATCGGCACCCCCTAAACCCCCCCCTCAACAAAAATGGTTTAAAATGTTGGGAGGTATGAGATTGTGGCATGCATCCTGCTCTAGAGTGAAAATGCTACTCCTTCATAGATACAATGTAGCAAGCGAGTGTTGTACTGTGAGGTGCAGCTCATATCCTGTGAACATCTTCGATAATACATAGGGGAATGTTCCCGTGTGATTCAATCACCTGAGCCTGATCTTCAAACAGCCCTCTCTGTCGGATCGGGTCGTTCATCTCGGTGTAGGCATTGCAAATCTCTTTCTTCATGATAAAAAGCTCAAATCTTTCCGTCAGTCCCTTTTCTGACCGGTGCCTGACACAGAACAAGAACAACGTTACATCAATGTCACCAACACATATATATATTTATATATAAAAATAAAAAAAATAGGAAGCAATTCTAGATGCAGAACAAAAAACTTCAGAAGGGATCTGGTCAGAAACAAGAACAAAGTTACATCAATGTCACCAACATATATATATATAAAAATAGGAAGCAATTCTAGATGCAGAACAAAAAGCTTTAGAAGGGATCTGGTCAGGAACAAGAACAAAGTTACATCAATGTCACCAACATATTAAAAAATAAATAAAATATGAAGCAATTCTAGATGCAGAACAAAAAGCTTCAGAAGGCATCTGGTCAGAAACAAGAACAATGTTACATCATATATATATATATATATATATATATAAAAAAAAAAAAATAGGAAGCAATTCTAGATGCAGAACAAAAAACTTTAGAAGGGATCAGGTCGGAATCTTACCATTTGGCAAGAGGGCTCATGATCTGAGGATGGTCAATAATGTAAGTGGGATTAATACAAGTTACTTCCAGGAATTCACCAACCAACTGCAATACAGAAAAATGCAGAAAGTTTAGTGATTAAGAATGAGAAGCTTTTCACAGATTCAAAGTTCATCATTTTATATATAAAAATGGGGTAACAAAACACCATAATCCTCCCCACCACCCAGAGGCGCTACTAGAACCTTCATGGACTCATGCAATAAACCACAAAGGGGCCCCCTGAACCCCCCTCCTATCTGAGTGCCAGCTGCCAGTCCTCCCACGTTCCCCCCTAGGGCCTGCATCCAGTGCGATCGGACACAGCTGATCACAGTAAAGAGCCAATCACAGCAGCCCTTTGCCATGTAAAACAGACGTGTCGGTTATTTAGCTGCTGGGCTTCACACTTCCTTTGGTGCACACAGGAGGAGAGGGGCGAGAGGAGACGGAGCAGATCGGCACTCTCCTCTCCGTGATAGGGAGGAGGGAGAGGGAACTGACAGTGCAGGCTCTGGGCTGTATGAGAGAGACGCTCTCAGCTCAGAGCCCCGCTGAGGAGGCACTGATGATCAGTGTAAACAATGTACAATTAACAGCTCTCAGTTCCTCACACAGAGACAAGCGTGGGCCCTTTTTGGGTCAGAATTCAAAGATCCTCAACAGCCAAAAAACACAATGTACTACGTAAACGTCTCTGAGCCAATACACGGACTTCTAGTCTTTGCCAGTACTCCAATCTGACCGGTGTGAACAGGCATAGTAAGGACCCCACCTTGTCCAGTAGCCTTGCAGTGGTCCTTGGAGGGGGGCATTCAACTTCCTTCTCTGCACAGATGTCATCTAGCAGCTTGCGGGTCTCTGGAAACACAAACAATAACGGATCAATAAATAGGTCCAATAACCAGTTGCCGACTGCCCTATAGCAGCTCTACTGCTCTGTGCAGAACTGGAAAGCCCCGGAACTGACTGCACTGGTGTGATGTCATTGGAAACCAAATAACCTACTTTTCATGCGTTTTTGATGCAAAAAAAAAAAACGCACTGGACTGCATGTGTTGTGAACTGTTAAAAGTTACTGCATACAGTGTAAACATTCCCTTACCTTCAGTATCAAACTGGTCTGTTGGGGGGAGTTTCTTCCCCAGGACTTTCTCCAGCTCGTGCACCATGCTGATCCTCCTGAAGGGGGGCGTGAAGTCTATTTCCTGGGCTGGTCCATCAGGTCCTTCCGGGTGATATATGATTTTGTAACTACCGTGTATGTGCTTCACCATCCCTGCAAGAGAAATGCAATAAGATAATTTCCTCTAAATCCGGGGGAGGCCACGGCCCCAGAGAGTTTAGCATGTGGTTTAGGCCCACCTGGGGAGAAGCCGGGGATGCCGTACAAGCAAAGCAGCCCCGACGGCCAACAGAGACAAGCCCAGCCCATGCACCTCTGTAGGGACACCGAGGATGCCATGCAAATAAAGCAGCCACCGAATCGTACATTGACAATGCATGCTGGGGCGGCCATATTTATAATAACACCGGCAGCAGGGAATGCTGAATGGCTGGATCTAGGGATATGCTGGAGTGGGCTGCACCGCCCCCCACCCCCCCCCCAAACCACGTCTCCTCCACAGCACATACTTCGGCTACATTCACATGAGAAATTAAGACCCATGGGTATTATAGTGGCAGTTCCTCTGTTTTCAGTGGGTAGGTGCGGTCTCCCGGTTCATCATTACAGTTCGCCAGCGGCCACACCAATTCGGGGCTCTCTATACAGCCAGCGAATATTTTTTTAAATACAGCGCTCGTATTGCGAAACGCTCGTTAACTCACAATTCGAGGTTCCACTGTATATAAATTCTGGGTGAGTTTTCAATAAGCAGTTCCAGTTCTCATACAAGCTATTGTCGGCTAGTCTTGTATGCTATGCAATATTCAGCTATAATAAATCTTGGTTCCTATTAGGGTTGTCCCGATACCACTTTTTTAGGAGCGAGTACAAGTACCGATCCTTTTTTTCCAAGTACTCGCCGATACCGAATACCGATACTTTTTTAATTGTGTCCCCAAATGCAGCCATGTCCCCCCCACATATGCAGCCGTGTCCCCCCCACAAAAGCAGCCGTGTCCCCCACATATGCAGCCGTGTCCCCAACATATGCAGCCGTGTCCCCAACATATGCAGCCGTGTCCCCAACATATGCAGCCGTGTCCCCAACATATGCAGCCGTGTCCCCAACATATGCAGCCGTGTCCCCAACATATGCAGCCGTGTCCCCAACATATGCAGCCGTGTCTCCCACATATGCAGCCGTGTCTCCCACATATGCAGCCGTGTCTCCCACATATGCAGCCGTGTCTCCCACATATGCAGCCGTGTCTCCCACATATGCAGCCGTGTCTCCCACATATGCAGCCGTGTCTCCCACATATGCAGCCGTGTCCCTCCAGCCATGTCCCCCACATATGCAGCCGTGTCCCTCCAGCCATGTCCCCCACATATGCAGCCGTGTCCCTCCAGCCATGTCCCCCACATATGCAGCCGTGTCCTTCCAGCCATGTCCCCCACATATGCAGCCATGTCCCTCTAGCCACGTCCCCCACATATTCAAATGAAAGCTGTGATGTTCCCACACGTTCCCGTTTAACCCATGCGGCGTGGCTTTCGATGCGGCGGCTTTGGCGGTGGGGGGGGGGCGGCTAAATATTCTATTTAGGCATCGGGGGTATTTACGGGAGTACAAGTACTCTTGCAAATACTCGGTATCGGTCCCGATACTGGTATCGGGACAACCCTAGTTCCTAGGCCCAGATTGGAGGAAGCGGTATAATGACGAAAGCACCTGGACGGTTCCGTCACACCAAGAAAAAAAAACTTACAGGTGTTCTAATTCCTCTCCACTCTATCCAAAAGTAATACTTAGTTATACTTGTATGAAAAGCATGATGCTTGTCTTACCTGCAGGGCCGTCTTAACAGCATCATGGGCCCCTGGGCAAAGTAATGCTCTGGGGCCCCTACAATGATGACAGTGCAGGTAAACAGACATCAAGTAGGTAGGTGGCAGACTGCCTCCCCTGTGTATCCATCACTCTCAGTGCCACCATGCGGCCCCCAATTTCGGGGCAGCATCGGCTCAAGGACCAGCTGCTTTGGGGAACGTGCAGGCCCCCCCCTATGCAACTGGGGCCCCTGGGCAGTGCCCAGGTGTGCCCTCTCATTAGGACAGCTCTGCTTACCTGTCAGCAGCTTTTCTGTGATTTCCATGAGGTCGTGGTAATCTGCATAGGCCATGTAGAATTCACAGGTTGTAAATTCAGGGTTGTGGGTCAAGTCGATTCCTTCATTCCTGAACTGTCTGCCCACTTCGTACACACGGTCAATGCCTCCGACCACCAGCATCTGCAAGAAAAATTCCATCCATCATAATCTAACTGAACCACCGCCCGGCCGCCATACTACTAACTTCCCGCCTGGCCTATTAGCGGTATGAAGGCCGGGCGGGAAGTGGTTAATGTCATCCACATTCAGTATAATCTGTAATAAAAAAAAACTTGCAACCCCCCCCCCCCCCCCCCCCATCCTGTGTCACCCCCACACCTACCTTGTGATAGAGCTCGGGGGCGATCCTCATATACAGGTCCATGTCCAGATCATTGTGATGGGTGATGAAAGGTTTGGCAACAGCACCTCCAGGAATAATGTTCATCATCGGAGTTTCAATCTATCGACAAAGACACACAATCCTTACAACAATATACGTGACCGGCCTAAACAATCTATAAAATCAGCAACAAAAGTGCGTGCCCATTCCTGGAACAGAATGAAATATTACACACATCAAGAGTGCCGTATATACTCGAGTATAAGCCGAGATTTTCAGCACATTTTTTTGTACTGAAAATGCCCCCCTCGGCTTATACTCGAGTCACCTTTTTGTGCCTGATCTCCCGGACCCGGTACCGGCCGATCGTAGGTCCATAGGTCCCCTTGACACACATATAGTCCAACTCTTCCTCTACAAGTGTGCAAAGTTTGTTCTCCGGGGGACCTACGGCCGGGGAGCATCGATTTTTCAAAGTTGGGCACCCCTTCCATAGACTCCCATGTTAAACGGTAATTTCTCCAGCAAATTTGGGGAACCGGTACCGGCCGTAGGTCCCCTGGACCCAAAACTTGGCACTCATGTAGCCCAAGTTCTCCTCTACAAGTGTGCCAAAAGGGACTTACGGACAGGGAGCACCGATTTTTCAAAGCCGGGCACCCCTTCCATATACTCCTATGTTAAACGTAAGTCTAGTCATGGACACAGCGAGGCACGCACATGGACACAGCGAGGCACGCACATGGACACAGCGAGGCACGCACATGGACACAGCGAGGCACGCACATGGACACAGCGAGGCACGCACATGGACACAGCGAGGCACGCACACATGGACACAGCGAGGCACGCACACATGGACACAGCGAGGCACGCACACATGGACACAGCGAGGCACGCACACATGGACACAGCGAGGCACGCACACATGGACACAGCGAGGCACGCACACATGGACACAGCGAGGCAGGCACACAGCGAGGCACGCACACAGCGAGGCACGCACACAGCGAGGCACGCACACAGCGAGGCACGCACACAGCGAGGCACGCACACAGCGAGGCACGCACACAGCGAGACATGCAGATGGACACCTTAGGCTTATACTCGAGTATATACGGTAGTCATTCCATAAAGAATGGGATTTTGGTGAAGGACGTCTTGCTGTAGCCTGAATGGGTGCAAAAAGCCTCGGACGTTCTTCCCTTTGTATTTTATACCGGACATACGAAAGATGGCTCTGAAAATTTGTTCTGGGCTGGAGGGGGGTTCAAGTACCCGGTAAGCAAGTGGTTAAACTTATTGGAACGTTATCAAAATGTTTGCCACTTGCTGTTGGTGACAAGAGGCCATCACACTGCTGGTACAGATACTAGAAGGATGGTGTGCGCAGGGGGGGTGGGGGTGTTGGGGTGGGATCTAGAGGGAAGACCAATGAATGTATTGGGGGGGGGGTCAAGTCTTGCTGGACTGAAGGTCGATTCTCAACCCCGTCCCATGTGAAAAGTATCATGTAACATGTAGTAGTAGACTACTAGACAGAGGTGAAAATAGTTACCTCGAGGAATCCCAAGTCATCCAGAAACCTGCGGAGGTAGGTGATGATTTTTGATCTGGTGATGAATTTTTGGCGCACATAATCGTTGAGAATGAGGTCCAAGTATCGCTGCCGGAATCTGGTCTCCTGCAAGTCAAAGGAAATCATGAATGTGAACGCCTTGCATCGCAACATTCTGGCCTCTGCCAATGGCTGCGTGTCGCCCCAATAAAAGAGGCAAATAACGGAGTAATAGAGAATAGAGAAGAGTTAAAGTGATGCTGGAGGCACATTTTTTTTTTTTAAAACAACCAACATATTATACTTACCTGCTCTATTTAATAGTTTTGTATAGAGCAGCCCTGATCCTCCTCTTCTCAGGTCCCTTGCCATACCTTATGGTCCTTCCCCCTTGCCCAGTGTCCCCATAGCAAGCCATTTGCTATAGGGGGCACTTGTGCATATCCACTCCCTAGCTGGCTCTCTATCCATTGACACACACAGAGCAAAGCTCAGCTGCGCCTCCCTCTCGCTCCTCAATGGCTATGATTGACAGCGGCAGAAGTAAAAGGCTCCCGCTGCTGCCTCTGTCCAATGAGGAGGGAGAGCCGAGCAGCTGATCTCATGCACATCACTGGATCGAGATAGGGCTCAGGTAAGTATAAGGAAAAGGGGGTGGGGCTGCACGTAGAAGGACTTTTTTACCCTAACCCAGGGTTTGACAAATTTGCTTGGAATCCAGGAGGCAGCTAAAAAAGTTAGGAGCCAGAAAACACACCCCGTCCCACCAAGCTCGCGCGCAGAAGCGAACGCATGTAAACGATGTTCAAAGCACACATGTGAGGTGTCGCTGCGATCGTTAGAGCGAGAGCAATAATTCCAGCCCTAGCCCTCCTCCAACTCAAAACATGCAACCTGTAGAATTTTTTAAACGTCGCCTATGGAGATTTTAAAGGGTAAACGTTTGTCGCCATTCCCCGAGCGGAGCGCAATTTTGAAGCGCGACATGTTGGGTATCAATTTACTCGGCGTAACATTATCTTTCACAATATATAAAAAAAAAAAATTGGGCGAACTTTACTGTTGTCTTATTTTATTAAAAAAGTGTATTTTTTCCCAAAAAAAGTGCGCTTGTAAGAGCGCTGCGCAAATACGGTGTGACAGAAAGTATTGCAACGACCGCCATTTTATTCTCTAGGGTGTTAGAATAAAAAATATATATAATGTTTGGGGGTTCTAATTGGAGGAAAGGAGATGGCAGTGAAAACAGACAGAGGAAGCTCCATTAGCATTGCTGGCTGTCTTGTCATACCAACGACCACCACAAGATGGCGCCAGATCACAGAAGGAAGCATAGGCCTGCAGAAGGTCGCAAAGCCATGGCCTCAATTACCGGCCTGACACGATCGCGCGGTGGAGGAGCACAGAGACACAGGATACCCCAGCTGTGCTGCCCCAGGCGCCAAGTCGCTAATTCTAGTCGCAATGGCGACCTGGCGTCCGGGGTTTGTCGAACCCTGCGCTAATTGCATATCCCTGCTTTACTGCATTGAGGTAAAACAATCTTCTGCCATTAGAAGCACTTTAAGCAGAGAACTTCTGCCACCAGATAAAGAAACTGACCATACAAAGAGGACGGCTTGATAATGCGATGGGAGAGGGGGGGGGGGGGGGTGCCTGTAAATGGGCGTCCATTGAAGAGAAGTGTGTGGCGCCGTACCTTGTCTTTCAGGCCGAAGTGCAGGTGCGGCAGCATGTGCAGGCAGGGGGAGAGCAGCGTCATCTCTCTGGGGATAATACTCAGTTCTCCCTTCTTGGTTTTCCCGGGGTTCCCCCTCACCCCGAGAATGTCTCCTCTGCGCAGCTTGTTATTTATCGCCATGAACTCCTCTTCTGTCTTGTAAAATCTGTCAGGGTTGGGGAGGAAGATGTGGTCGTTACTAAGCATGATGTGGCTTTAACTCTTAGATCAGTGATGGCGAACCTCGGCACGCCAGATGTTTTAGAACTACATTTCCCATGATGCTCATGCACTCTGCAGTGTAGTGGAGCATCATGGGAAATGTAGTTCCAAAACATCTGGGGTGCCAAGGTTCGCCATCACTGTCCTAGATCATGAAATATTTTCTAGCATGTTCCAACAAAGGCTCTACATCAGGAGTCTTCAAACAGGCGGCCCTCCAGCTGTTGTAGAACTAAAAGTCCCATGAGGCATTGTAACACTCTGATATTCACAGACATGACTGGGCATGATGGGAATTGTAGTTTATAAACAACTGGAGGGCCTAGTTTGAAGACCCATGATGTAGCAGGGGTCTCAAACTGGCGGCCCTCCAGCTGTTGCAAAACTACAAGTCCCATGATGCATTGCAAGGCTGACAGTTACAAGTATGACTCTCCCCACAGGCGGAGGCATGATGGGACTTGTAGTTTTGCAAAAGCTGGAGGGCTGCCAGTTTGAGATCCCCTGCTGTACATCATGGGTCTTCAAACCACGGCCCTCTAGTTGTTGGGGGAACTACAATTCCCACCATGCCTGTGAATGTCAGTGTGTTACGATGCCTCATGGGACTTGTAGTTCTACAACTACTAGTGTAAGGATCTCTGCTTTACATAAAATGAAAACAATTACAGAACAATGCTAAGAGGGAACATGGCGAGAGTGTTTTTGTACTCATTAGAATCTCTTATTAGAATGTCCACACCTCTCACCAACAAGCCACACCCCCCCGGTCTGGCATGGGCGGGCAACTGTGGCCCTCCAGCTGTTGTGGAACTAAATGTCCTTTTATAAAAAAAAACTGCCTGTGCAATGCGATCGTTCCGAGACAACGTGGTACATGCTGGTGAGAAAAGCAATTTAACCGCTTAAGGACCGCCGCACGACTATATATACGTCGGCACTTTGAAGAGGGATAGCTCGGTAATGTCAGCAGCTAGCTACCATAACCCCGGTATCCTCGTCTTCAGGCGGCGGTCCGGATTCCGATAACGGTGGTCTCTGCGGCGGATTCGCCACGAGATCACCATTATCGGCGGCGGGAGAGGGGACCCCCCCCCCCCCCGCTCTCCTGCACCCTCCACCTCTTACCGGAGCCATCGGTAGCGGCGGAGGCAATCGGGTCCTGTCAGTGGCTGTGTATGGATATGAGTTAAGGCAAGATGCCCCCACCCCCCCCCACCCGTCTCAATACCATAGCGGGGCGGAAGCGACATCAAAACATCACTTCCGCCCATACGTCTTAAAGGGCCATTTTATTTTTGGTATTTTTTTTTCAAATTATTTTTTTTTATTTCTTTTTTTATTGCATTTTAATATATATATATATGAGATGTGACGTTTTTTGACCCCCCAGAGCTCATGTATAAGAGGACCTGTCACGCTTTTTTCTATTACAAGTGATGTTTACATTCCTTGAAATATAAAATAAAAAATTAAAACACTTTTATTCCTAACAGTGTAAAAATAAAATCAAGTAAAACATTTTTATTTTATTTTTTTTCAACTTAAGGACCGCCTACTGAACATTTACGTCAGCAGAATGGCACGGCTGGGCATCGCAGATCCGATCGCCGCTGGAGTGCGGCGATCGGTCCCCGGAGCTGAAGAACGGGGAGAGCCGTGTGTAAACATGGCTTCCCCGTGCTTCACTGTGGCCGCAGCATCGATCGCGTCATCCCTGTTATAGGGGGACCTGATCGATGACGTCACACCTACAGCCACACCCCCCTACAGTTGTAAACACACGCAGGGAACACACAGCGCCCCCTTGTGGTTAACTCCCCCAAACTGCAACTGTCATTTTCACAGTAAACAATGCAATTTAAATGCATTTTTTGCTGTGAAAATGACAATTGTCCCAAAAATGTGTCAAAATTGTCCGAAGTGTCCGAAGCCATAATGTCGCAGTCACAAAAAAAAAAAAAAAAAATCGCTGATCGCCGCTATTAGTAGTAAAAAAAAAATAATAAAAATGAAATAAAACTATCCCTTATTTTGTAAACGCTATAATTTTTGCAAAAACCAAACGATAAACGCTTATTGCGATTTTTTTTTTTTACGAAAAATATGTAGAAGAATACGTATCGGCCTAAACTAAAGGAAAAAAAATTATAGATATTTTTGGGGGATATTTATTATAGCAAAAAGTAAAAAATATTGCATTTTTTTCAAAATTGTCGCTCTATTTTTGTTTATAGCGCAAAAAAATAAAAAACCGCCGAGGTGATCAAATACCACCAAAATAAATCTCTATTTGTGGGGAAAAAAAGGACCCCAATTTTGTTTGGGAGCCACGTCGCACGACCGCGCAATTGTCAGTTAAAACGACGCAGTGCCGAACCGCAAAAAGGGGCAAGGTCCTTTACCTGCATTTTGGTCCGGGTCTTAAGTGGATAAAGCACCCCGTCCAGACGAGCTTGTGCGCAGAAGCAAACACATAGGTGAGCAGCCCCCGTATATGAAAACGGTCTTCAAACCACAAGTGAGGTATCGCCGCGATCGTTGGAGCGAGAGCAATAATTCTAGCCCTAGCCCTCCTCTGTATCTCAAAACATGCAACCTGTAGAATTTTTTAAACTTCACCTATGGAGATTTTTATGGGTAAAAGTCTGGCGCCATTCCACGAGCGGACGCAATTTTGAAGCGTGACATGTTGGGTATCAATTTACTCGGCAGAACATTATCTTTCACAATATAAAAAAATAAATTGGGCTAACTTGTTGTCAATTTTTTTTAATAAAAAAAAAAGTGATTTAAAAAAAAAAAATGCGCTTGTAAGACCGCTGCGCAAATACGGTGCGTCAAAAAGTATTGCAACGACCGCCATTTTATTCTTTAGGGTTTTAGGAAAAAAATATATAACGTTTGAAGGTTCTAAGTAATTTACTAGCAAAAAAAAAAAAATGTTTTTAACTTGTAAACAGCAAATCTCAGAAAGAGGTTCGGGGCTCAGGGGAAGTGAACCCTAAGGGATAACTTACACCTACAGGTAAGCCTAGATTAAGGATCCTCAAACTACGGCCCTCCAGCTGTTGTGGAACTACACATCCCATGAGGCATTGTAAAACTCTGACATTCACAGACATGACTGGGCATGATGGGAATTGTAGTTCCTGAACAGCTGGAGGGCCGTAGTTTGAGGACCCCTGGCCTAGATTAAGGCTTACCTGTAGGTGCTTGCAATATCTCAGAGACCTACCCCAAGCGATGCCCTTAACGGGGGCATGCACTGTCTTGAAAGGGCACGCTGCGCCGTTTCAAGCTGGGGTCATGCCGTTAAAGGCGGCTCCAGCTCGCATGCGCAGGAGTGACGTCACGCGACTCCAGCCGGTCACAGACCCGGAGTTTGCGGCTCCCAGAAGGTAGAGGGGTGAAGGATGGACGCCCGCTGCCAGCGTGGAAGGCGGTGACATCACAGGCTTCTCCTGCATGTACATGTCACATAATGGGCTAGTATGTGATGCATACTAGACCATTATGCTTTACCTTTGCAGGGAAACAGAGGAAGTAAAACCCATCAGGGTTTACTTCCTCTTTAAGTGGTTAATACATCCTATACCAGGAAGCCTTACAATCACTTTAATTTATAAAACACTTACTTAGAATTTGCCATGACTTGCAGCTTCACTCCTTCACCTCGTAGATCATAGAAGATGAGTTTGGCTCCAGAAATGCGCTTGGCATGGATCCTGCCTAAAACCAAAAGAAGGAAGATACAGCTGTCACCATGAACACCGCACAGCTCACCAGTAATGATCGGCTTGGGCGTGACCGGATCAAACCCACCAGGAAGCTGTCACTGCACCCCGGCCAATCACATGCTGCCTATGATAGGCGGACCCCAGTGACCGCTTCCTGGCGTGTCCAATCCGAACAATCACCAGCCATAGAGGATATTGGCATTAAAGTGTAGAGTTCAAAGGTGAAAACTGGCCTGGGGCAGGAAGGGGGGGGGGGGGGGGGGGAGTGTCCGGCAGGCAATTGGTTATATGTTAGTAATTGTATAAAAAATAAAAAAAAACATTAATAACGTTTTTAACCACTTCAATACTGGCCCATCGTTATATGACGTCCACAGAGGGGATCTCCCATCCTGGGTGGACGTCATATGAAGTCCTGGGCTTTGTGGGGGGATATCTGAATGATGGGGGCAGCTAGAGGCATCATTCAGATATCCATGTCTTCAGCCGGCGATCCTGCGCACCATAAGAACGATCATAGTGGCACTTGATCCGGTGCTTCTCCGGGCTCTCCCGTGCCTTCGGGGGCCCGAAGAAGGAAGGAAGCATAAATGACTGGTGACCGGATGGTCACCAGTCATCTCTATGACCGTTGGAGGCCCGGGCGCGATGTGATGACGTCACGCTCGGGTACCCGTAAGTAAACAAAGCCGCGATTGCGGCTAGTGAGCAACACTAATCAAGAGATCGGTGCCATTTTTTTCACCGATCTCATGCTTTCCAGCCTGGAGGAGAGATGTGGGATCTTATTGACCCCCCGCATCTCTCCATAAAGAGGACCTGTCACGCACTATTCCTATTACAAGGGATGTTTACATTCCTTGTAATAGGAATAAAAGTGTAAAAAAACAAAAAAAAAACAAAAAAACACAATAAAAACAAAACACAAAAAAAAACAAAACACAATAAAAACAAAACACAATAAAAACAAAACACAATAAAAACAAAACACAATATAAAAAAAAAAAACACAATAAAAAAATTAAAATTTAAAAACCCCCGTCCCCGGTAGCTTGCGCGCAGGTCCCGCCGACATATGTAAACGCCGTTTAAACCACACATGTGAGGTGTCGCCGCATGCGTTAGAGTGTCAGCAACAATTCTCGCACTAGACCTCCTCTGTAAATCTAAACTGGAAACCTGTAAAAAAAATTCAAAGCGTTGCCTATGGAGATTTTAAAGTACCAAAGTTTGGCGCCATTCCATGAGCGTTGCGCAACTTTAAAGCGTGACATGTTAGGCGTCTATTTACTCGGTGTTACTTCATCTTTCACATTATACAAAAAAATTGGGCTAACTTTACTGTTTTATTCTTTTTTTAATCCATGAAACAATTGTTTTCCAAAAAAAATGGCACTTGAAAAATGATTGCGCAAATACCGTGCGAGATAAAAAGTTGCAACGACCGCCATTTTATTCCCTAGGTCAGTGATGGTGAACCTCGGCACCCCAGATGTTTTGGAACTACATTTCCCATGATGCTCAGCTACACTGAAGATTGCATGAGCATCATGGGAAATGTAGTTTCAAAACATCTGGGGTGCCGAGGTTCACCATCACTGACCTAGGGGGGTCTGCTAAAAAAAAAAACGATATGTTTGGGGGTTCTGCATAATTTTCTAGCAAAATAATGATGCTTTGTAGGAGAGAAGTGCGGGAATAGGCCCGGTATGGAGGTGGGTATAAAAGCCCGGGATTGAAGTGGTTAATAAATATTTTAGATTACAAAACAACCCAAATCCTGTGTGGATTCTCCTGAATCTCCTGAGCGGATTTCACACCCGGCCAGCTGAACACAGAAATGGCCAATTACACAACAATCTTCCAATCAGATCTAAGCGACGATGAACCAACCTGCCACGTTCACCACCTCCTCCAAGTGGTCTCCCACCTGCAAGTCGTTGTATTTCTGGATGTACTCTGTGAGGGACATATCCACGTGAAACTTGTGTGGATAGGGGTCATCCTTGGTACCTTTCAGCTGTTGGATGGCTTGGGTCCTTATTTTATAATATTGCTGTGGAAAAAGAAAACATGGAACAATAAAGTTTCGAACAGGAAAAAATAAATATATATATTCCGACTTTGGTTACACATGACAGGGAGGCGGCGTACACACGGCAGAGAGCCTCGACGGGCAAAACACATCGTTCCGCCCGTCGAGGTTCCCTGCCGGCCGTCGAAATCGGCGACCCGCCCGTCGGGAATGGCAACCAGCCATTCTTCCAGGCGGGCCGTCGAGCAAATAGAGAGCGTGCTCTCTATTTCTGCTCGACGGGCTTCCCAACGGGCGGGGCGAGCCAGGAGCGTACACACGGCCGAGGTCCTCGCTGGAATGCAGCTTCCAGCGAGGTTCTCGCTGGTTTCCAGCGAGAACCTCGGTCGTGTGTACGCTGCCTGAGTGATAGAATGCTCCTGATGACATCTGGTGTGATGAAACACGTTAAACGGGGTTATGCACTGTAAATGCTGATGGGTGTACTGGATTTATCATCGTTTTTTTCAGTGGTGAAGTGCTTGAGAGACATTCGAGTGCTGGGTTAAGCACTTGTCTTGCGAGCAAAATTTGTTTTTAATTCTACAAATTCAGCAACCATGAGTTGGATTGGATTGGAATAAATGCTTATAGAGCGCCGAGAGTTGTGAAGTCCTAACAGCTGCCTGCCACAATGTGGGGTTATCTTTATTATTTAGACCTGACAGGTTTAATAGCTCTGCTGCACTGAAGTCAGAGAGGAGAGAAGAATAGAGAGCAGCTATGCTTGCTCCTCCCCCCTGCTGCCCATTCACAGAAGCCTTTGTATTGTGTGAATTAAAATGCAATAAAAAAAATAATAAGTTTATTTTAAAAATGAATAAAAAAAAGTCCCTTTAAAGCGGAGTTCCACCCTTAAAACCACTTTGTTTCATCCCATCCAGCATACTGGCGTCAGCGCCAGTATGCCGTTTTTTTTTAATGCATGTACTTACTTTATAATAAATCATTTAATTCCGTGCGCACCGCGGTATGTCGCCGCTATAAGGCGTCACGCCTTCCGGAAACAGCCGATTAGCGTTCGGCTCTTCTCGGCGCCCGCGCACAGACCCAGGAGCTGACTGCGCAGGCGCCGTATATAGCCACGTCACGCCCTCCGAAAAAAGCCGAACTAGGACCGGCTATTTAGGGCGCCTGCGCAGTCAGCTCCTGGGTCTGTGTGCGGGCGCCGAGAAGAGCCGAACGCTAATCGGCTGTTTCCGGAAGGCGTGACGCCTTATAGCGGCGACATACCGCGGTGCGCCCCGAAATTAAATGATTATAAAGTAAGTACATGGATTAAAAAAAAAAAATACAGCATACTGGCGCTGACGCCAGTATGGTGGATGGGATGAAGGAAAGTGGTTTTAAGGGTGGAACTCCGCTTTAAGAGCTATGGGTGGAAGTGCCATGAAACATGGTGGTGGCATCATGTGGTGGGGATTCTTTTCTCTAGCGGGGACAGGGAAGCTGGTCAGATTTGATGGGAAGTTGGATGGAGCCAAATACAGGACAATCTTAGAAGAAAACCTGTTAGATTCTGCAAAAGACTTAAGACCGGGGGGGGTTTCACCTTCCAGCAGGACAACGACCCTAAAAATACAGCCAGAGCTACAAGGGAATGGTTTACATCAAAGCCTATTCATGTGTTAGAATGGCCCAGTCACAGTCCAGACCTAAATCCCATTGAGAATCTGTGGACAAGACTGGAAAATTGCTGATCACAGACGCTCTCCATCCAATCTGACAGAGACTGAGATATTTTACACAGAAGAATTGGGTAGAAATGTCCCTCTCTAGATGTGCAAAGCTGGTAGAGACACCCCCCAAAAAAGACTTGTAGAAAAAGGGGGTTCTAAAAAGTATTGACTCCGGGGGGCGCCATACAAATGCCCCCTCCCCCCACACTTTTCACAGATTTATTTGTATCATTTTCCTTTCACTTCACAATTATGTGACACTTGCTGTGTTGTTTCTCTCACATAAAATCCCAATAAAATACATTTAATTTTTTTTGGTGAAACATGAGAAGATGTGGGAAATTTCAAGGGGTATGAATACTTTTTTCAAGGCTCTGCAGCTGCTGATTGGATTTCCACTTTAAGAATACACACTTAGATTGTTATTATTTTTTTTTTTGCCAAGGTTTAGATTCACTTTTCCCCATTTGTTCTTAACCAAGGAGAAGGTTTCTGTTTCTGGGCGTTGTACATTCCTTGAATTCTTCATCTCACAGCAGCTGATAAGGCAGCCGCTGGGAATTAAAGGGGGTTATAAACCTTTGTCGGTTTTCTTTTCACCTTAACCGCTTAAGGGCCGGACCAATAGGCTGCTAAATGCCCAGAGGTGTTTTCACAATTCGGCACTGCGCCGCTTTAACAGACAATTGCGCGGTCGTGCGGCGCGGCCCCCCGAACAAAATTCGCGTCCTTGTCTTCCCACAAATAGAGCTTTCTTTTGGTGGTATTTTATTTTTTGCGCTATAAACAAAAATACAGCGACATTTTTTGAAAAAACAACAATATTTTTTACTTTTTTGTTTTAAGAAAAATCGAATAAACAAAATTTTAGTCAAACATTTAGGCCAAAATGTATTCAGCCGCGTGTCTTTAGTAAAAAAAAAAAAAAAAAAAAAAAAAAAAAATCGCAATAAAATATATTTGCAGAAAAGCAGGCGCATGCGCGCCATAAACAACGGCGCAGGCGCACTGATCGCGGCGGCTCCTGAATGGGAGCCTGCCAGAAAGTGTCATAAATGTGCGCATGCGCGGGGATCATGCTGTTCCTCGCGCATGCGCGGGAGTGACGTCATCGCCGCGCCGGCCAGTCAGTCACATCGCCGTACCGGCGATAACCACAAGTCATTACGGGTATCATGGCGGCGACGGAGGACGTGTCCGAGCACCGCTGCGGGGGCTTTCGATCTAAGGTAAGTATATGATAATGAGCTAGTATGCTAGTCATACCAGCTCGTTATGCCTTTGCCTTGCAGGTTTTATTTATTTTTACGGGTATACAACCGCTTTAATATCTTCACAATCAGGAGAGCAAGGCAGGACAGACTGTTGACACGTTTCACCCGTATATCACATGCTTCTTCAGGACAGCGCGTGATCCAAGTATGAAACGCGTCAACAGTTTGTCCGGGAATTGCTCTCATGATTGTGAAGATATTAAAAGGAACTATTTTGCACCAGCTCTGTGGCGGTGTGCGGCCAATTACTCTCTCTCTATATACACCAGACTCCTGCACAGCAAGTTATCCAGAAAAATATGGAGAAAAGGCCAGAAGAGGATACAAAGGCTGAGCATTTTCCAAGGCACTGAGGCTCAGAATTGAATTTGGGGGGGGGGGGTGGGGGGTGTCCCTACATGGGAAATAAGAAACTTACGTTGGGATCAAGGCTTTCCTCGTCCAGCTCATCCGTCTTCTCGGTTGGCGTTTTCTCGCATTGCTCTTTTTGTTTCACTTCTTTTTCAGCGGCTTTTTTCTCGGCCTTCAAACGTCTTTTCAACTCGCTGGAAAAAAAAAAGAAGAGATGAGAGTTAATGAGCGCCGCGCGTGCAATGCTCCCATAATAACCCATTTATTACTACAGAGTGAAGCAAATCTGTAGAGACGCCATCAATCCCTCTGATTGGCTGCTACACAAGTTATCACTTCCTGGTAGTGGCAATACAGACTCCGCCCCTTTTCCCCCCACAATGCACCTCTTCATCCTGATCATCCTATGTGGAGTTTCACTGACCTACACCAAAGTTTTGGAAAAAGCTCGCAGGGTGCTACCGATTGTACATATATGGCGGCAGGACGGCTCTCATATCTATATGGCAGCTCCTTCAAGAGCGATAGTAGGTACACACGCGTGCCCGCAGCATGGCCAGGGGGGACCCGATGCGCATGGCCGGCGGGAAAGATCGCCATGGGCACAAGAGCCAGAACAGGGATTTGTGTATGTAAAGACAGAAATGCCAGTTCTGGCAAGGGAGGAGAGACAGATCGTGTGTTCCTACAATGATCTGACTCCTCCTCTTGTCAGTCCCCTCCCTCCATAGTTAGAAACACACCTAGGGGACACATTTAACCCCTTGATCACCCCCTAGTGTTAGAGCCAGAACTGGGATTTGTGTGTGTAAACACATACACATCCCTGTCCTGACAGGGGAGTAGAGACAAATCTGCTGTTCCAAGTAATCAGGAACAGCGATCTCTCTCCTCCTCCAGTAAGTCCCACCCCCCACAGTTAGAAACACACCTAGGGAACACATGTAACCCATTGATTGCCCCCTAGTGTTAGAGCCAGAACTGGGATTTGTCCTGACAGGGGAGTAGAGAGAAATCTGCTGTTCTTAGTGATCAGGAACAGCGATCTCTCTCCTCCTCCAGTAAGTCCCACCCCCCACAGTTAGAAACACACCTAGGGAACACATTTAACCCATTGATTGCCCCCTAGTGTTAGAGCCAGAACTGGGATTTGTCCTGACAGGGGAGTAGAGAGAAATCTGCTGTTCTTAGTGATCAGGAACAGCGATCTCTCTCCTCCTCCAGTAAGTCCCACCCCCCCACAGTTAGAAACACACCTAGGGAACACATTTAACCCATTGATTGCCCCCTAGTGTTAGAGCCAGAACTGGGATTTGTCCTGACAGGGGAGTAGAGAGAAATCTGCTGTTCTTAGTGATCAGGAACAGCAATCTCTCTCCTCCTCCAGTAAATCCCACCCCCCCCCACAGTTAGAAACACACCTAGGGAACACATTTAACCCATTGATTGCCCCCTAGTGTTAGAGCCAGAACTGGGATTTGTCCTGACAGGGGAGTAGAGACAAATCTGCTGTTCCTAGTGATCAGGAACAGCGATCTCTCTCCTCCTCCGGTAAGTCCCTTCCCCCCCCCACAGTTAGAACCACACCTAGGGAACACATTTAACCCATTGATTGCCCCCTAGTGTTAGCCTCAGAGCTGCAGTTACATCAGCCAGTCCCCCCCGCACTGCTGGGAGTTGTAGTTGCCAATCAGCCCCCGGCCCATTCACCCGGATCGGCTGAGGCTCATCAGGAGACTCCGGTAATTCCCTTCCCCCCCCACAGTTAGAAACACCTCCCTAGGGAACATTTAACCCCTTTGATCGTTCACCGCTCCTAATGCGTTCCAAAAGAAGCTGCTGGCAGGACTTTTTCTGACGCCCTGCCAGCGCACCGCTCCCCGAGAGCTTTCACACTGGAGTGGGAGGAGCAGCTGTTTGAGGGCGGATTGCAGGCGCTCCTTTTAACGCCATAGCGCCTGCAAATCGCCCTAAGGCTCCGGTCACATCAGTGCGACTTGTCATGCGTGTCAACCTTTATGAAAAAACAAATATGGAGTCCGCCCATCGATTGGAACCCCCCCCCCCCGGGGCTGAAACAGGAGATTCATGAAAAAAAAAAGAAGTTGGTGGGGCAGAGAATACGGAGAAGCACACCAACCTTTTTTTCCCATGAAGTGCCTGGCCAGTGCAGAGCGGAGAGGAGGAAGCGGGAAGGCGCTTGCCCAGGAAATTGTCCTGAAGTGCCCGCCGGGCCCAGACCGGGCACCTAGCCAGCCCGAGGAGCGCTCGAGACATCATAGCAAAAACAAATCCCAAACCCGCAAACTGGCGTTACCACCTAGCGAGGAGAGACAACAAGGGAAGGTTAGGAGCGGCAGCAACATAAACATCTACTCTACGGCAAGAGGAATGTCTTCCCTTCAAGTGGAGGTAAATCCCCCACACACCCGGTGATCAGCCTCAGAGGATACACAGAGAGGAAACAAATCTCCCTACATAAGTTTTACCTCCATATCTGCCGTCTTCACATTTATATTCTGTTTAGGAAGTTCAGATCTTGTTAGGAAATGTTCTCCTGTTTAACACAGAGTGTGATGTCAGCTAAAATTGCTGATTGGAAGAAAGGTGCACACCACCCCCCCCCCCCCCCCCTCATCACAGGCTGAGACTCTCAGAGGTGTTTTGTAACAGGGCCAGCTCCCTGCTAATCTATTTATAGCAACCTCCCCTCATGGAAATGTTGGGGGGGGGGCAAATACCTGGATGACACAGGTATCTGCTCCCCCCGAAAGGTGCCAAATGTGACACCTGAGGGAGGAGGGGCAGATAACCTGAAGTTCCATTTTTCGGTGGAACTCCACTTTAAGAAGGGGGTTAAAAGCGCTTGTGTTGCTGCCTGAAAACTGCCTCAGTGTGGAAGGGGTCATAAAGAACACACAAAGCTAACAAAGCAGAAGTGAAAGTAAAGTGGCCGCCGTGCCGGATGACTCAACCGGAGACTTTCAACTGCTACCAAGTGCAAAACTTTGTATTTCTCCATGTAGAGTCGGGAGGGTGAGGCCCCAATCAGACTTTGGACACATGGCGGGTCGCAGCTCATTCTTTTCAGTGTCGGATCTGTCACTCAAAAAGTTGCAGCGACTTTCATGCGACTTAAAGCGGAGCTTCACCCACAAGTGACGGCGCGAGTGCCCGAGGGGTGGGCGGGGGCGAGACGGCGCGCGAGTGCCCGAGGGGTGGGGGGGCGAGACGGCGCGCGAGTGCCCGAGGGGTGGGGGGGCGAGACGGCGCGCGAGTGCCCGAGGGGTGGGGGGGGGCGCGACACGGCGCGCGAGTGCCCGAGGGGTGGGGGGCGCGACACGGCGCGCGAGTGCCCGAGGGGTGGGGGGGGGTGCGACACGGCGCGCGAGTGCCCGAGGGGTGGGGGGGCGACACGGCGCGCGAGTGCCCGAGGGGTGGGGGGGGCCACACGGCGCGCGAGTGCCCGAGGGGTGGGGGAGGGGCGACACGGCGCGCGAGTGCCCGAGGGGTGGGGGGGGCGACACGGCGCGCGAGTGCCCGAGGGGTGGGCGACACGGCGCGCGAGTGCCCGAGGGGTGGGGGGGGCACGACATGGCGCGCGAGTGCCCGAGGGGTGGGGGGGCGAGACGGCGCGCGAGTGCTCGAGGGGTGGTGGGGGGCAAGACGGTGCGCGAGTGCCCGAGGGGTGGTGGGGGGCAAGACGGTGCGCGAGTGCCCGAGGGGTGGTGGGGGGCAAGACGGTGCGCGAGTGCTCAAGGGGTGGGATAGACGGCGCGAGTGCTCGAGGGGTGGGCGGGGGCAAGACGGCGTGCGTGTGCTTGAGCGGTGGTGGGGGTAAGACGGCGCGCGAGTGCCTGAGGGGGTGGGATAGACGGCGCGCGTGTGCCCGAGGGGGTGGGGGTGGCGCGCGTGTGCCCGAGGGGGTGGGGGTGGCGCGCGTGTGCCCGAGGGGGTGGGGGTGGCGCGCGTGTGCCCGAGGGGGTGGGGGGTGGCGCGCGTGTGCCCGAGGGGGTGGGGGGTGGCGCGCGTGTGCCCGAGGGGGTGGGGGGTGGCGCGCGTGTGCCCGAGGGGGTGGGGGGGTGCGTGTGCTCGAGGGGGTGGGGGGGGGACGTGCGTGTGCTCGAGGGGTGGGGGGATAGACAGTGGGCGAGCGCCCGAGGGGGGGTTTACAACCTCTTTAAAAAGAAAAAGGGATATACGCCTTTCGTTATACATTAAGAGCGGTTTATAACCCCCCAGGATATATTTTTTTGTCCCCAGTGTGGAGATTTCCTTTCACTTCCTGTCCCAAAAACCAAAACAGGAAGTGAGACGAAATTCCTCCAAAGTGAGGGGATCCCACAGCTAGTGTGCCCATTGGAAGATTTCCTCTCATTTCCTGTTCTGGGGACAACCTACTATCAATGATAATAGTAAACAGGAGAAATAGAGAGGGGGGTCCCCCTAATGGGGGCACAGACAGCAATAAAACCTGACAGGGGGTCTAATAACTAAAGATGAAGGAGATCTCAGTCCTTTCAGGTCCCCTGGGGAGGATTTCATTTTCTAGACTCATCCAGAGTCCATTCTGTCCCATTCCAGGTCCCTCCAGCCTCAGAGCTGCAGTTACATCAGCCAGTCCCCCCGCACTGCTGGGAGTTGTAGTTCCCAGTCCGCCCCCGGCCCATTCACCCGGATCGGCTGACGCTCATCAGGAGACTACAACTCCCACAATGCCTCACTCCCAGTTCCCGTAATGGAAGCGGCTACAGACCACATGTCCTGGCACGCAGCCCGCTCCTCCCCCCTCCTCACAGTCCCCGGTATGTCCCCCGCACTCCGGGAAGGAGCCGCAGCCCGGAGATCCGCTTACTTTTTGCTGAGTTTGGCATCGCCGTCCGCAGGAGCCGCAGTCTGGACGTCCGCCATGATTCACAGTGCAGGTGGGAGAGAGGAAGAGAATGAGAGAGGGCACTTCCGGTTTCCAGGAGGAACTCTCTAATATCAACTTCCGCCCACCCCTTTTCCGGTCGGGGCGGGGCTGTGTGACGTGGAAGCCTAGGATTGGCTCTTGTGTTGTTGAGGCCGCAATAAAGTTTAGTCGCTATGGTTACAGTGGAGCCTATACAGTACATAGTGTACGTGATACAATATTTACATTTATGTCACTATTATTTCATCATCATTATGATTTACAACCAGTCCACATTCCTGAAAGAGAGAAAGAAGGATGGGGAAGAGAGAGAGAGACAGAAAGAAGGAAGGATGGGAGAGAGAGGGAGAGCGAGAGATAAGGATGGGGAAGAGAGAGAGAGAGAAAGAAGGAAGGATGGGGAAGAGAGAGAGAGAGAGAAGGATGGGAGAGAGAGAGAGAGATAAGGATGGGAGAGAGAGAGAGAAGGATGGGGGAGGGAGAGAGAAGGAAGGAAGAGAGAGAGAAGGATGGGAGAGAGAGAGAGAGAGAGAAGGAAGGATGGGGAATAGAGAGAGAGAGAAAGAAGGAAGGATGGGGAAGAGAGAGAGAGAGAGAAAGAAGGAAGGATGGGGAAGAGAGAGAGAGAGAGAAAGAAGGAAGGATGGGGAAGAGAGAGAGAGAGAGAGAAAGAAGGAAGGATGGGGAATAGAGAGAGAGAGATAAGGATGGGAGAGAGAGAAGGATGGGGGAGGGAGAGAGAAGGAAGGAAGAGAGAGAGAAGGATGGGAGAGAGAGGGAGAGAGAGCGAGAGAAGGATGGAAGAGATAGAGAAGGATGGGAGAGAGGGATGGGGAAGAGAGAGAGAGAGAAGGATGGGAGAGAGAGAAGGATGGGGAAGAGAGAGAGAGAGAGAGAAGGATGGGGAAGAGAGAGAGAGAAGCATGGGAGGGAGAGAGAGAAGGATGGGAGAGAGAGAGAAGGATGGGAGGGAGAGAGAGAGAAGGATGAGGAAGAGAGAGAGAGAGAGAAGGATTGGAGAGAGAGAAGGATGGGAGAGAGATAGAGAAGGATGGGAGAGAGAGAGAGAGGGATGGGGAAGAGAGAGAGAGAAGGATGGGGAAGAGAGAGAGAGAGAGAAGGATGGGGAAGAGAGAGAGAGAGAGAGAAGGATGGGGAGAGAGAGAGAGAGAGAGAGAAGGATGGGGAAGAGAGAGAGAGAAGCATGGGAGAGAGAGAGAAGGATGGGGAGAGAGAGAGAAGGATGGGGAAGAGAGAGAGAGAGAGAGAGAAGGATGGGGAAGAGAGAGAGAGAGAAGCATGGGAGAGAGAGAGAGAGATGAGAGAGAGAAGAGAGAGAGAGAGAAGGATGGGAGAGAGAGAGAAGGAGGAGAGAGAGAAAAGGATTGGAGAGAGAGAGAGAGAGAAGGATGGGAGAGAGAGGGAGAGAAGGATGGGGAAGAGAGAGAGAGAGAGGAGGGGAGAGAGAGAGAAGGATGGGAGAGAGAGGGAGAGAGAGAAAAGGATGGGAGAGAGAGAGAAGGAAGGAAGGATGGGGAAGAGAGAGAGAGAGAGAGAGAGAGGAGAGAGAGAGAGGAAGAGAGAGGGAGAGAGAGAAGAGAGAGAGAAAGAGAGAGAGGGAGAGAGAGAGAGAAGGATGGGGAAGAGAGAGAGAGAAGGATGGGGAATAGAGAGAGAAAGATGGGAGAGAGAGAGAAGGATGGGGAAGAGAGAGAGAGAAGGATGGGAGAGAGAGAAGGATGGGGAAGAGAGAGAGAGAGAGGAGGGGAGATAGAGAGAAGGATGGGGAAGAGAGAGAGAGAAGGATGGGAGAGAGAGGGAGAGAGAGAGAAGGATGGGGAAGAGAGAGAGAAGGATGGGAGAGAGAGGGAGAGAGAGAAAAGGATGGGAGAGAGAGAGAAGGAAGGAAGGATGGGGAAGAGAGAGAAAGGAAGAAAGAGAAAGAAGGATTGAAGGAGGGAGAGAGAGAGAGAGGGAGGGATTGAGAGGGAGAGAAAAAGTAGAAGAGATGGAGAAGAGAGAGAGAAAGAAGGATGGAGGGAGAGAGAAAGAAAAAAGGGATGGAGAATTGAAAAAGGGAGAAAGAAAGTAAGAAAGAAAATGAGGGATGGATGGAGAGTAACAGAGAGAGAAGGAGATAGAAACAAAGATAAAAAAGGATGAAGGGGGAGAGAGAAAGAACGATAAAGAGGGACAGAGCAGAAGAAGTAAAAGAGAGAGAGAGAGAAAAAGAAGGGAGAAAGAAAGAAAAAGAGAGGGGGAAGAAAAAGAGGGAGGGAGAGAGAAAGAAAAAGAGGGCTGGATGGAGAGAAAGAGGGAGAGAAAAAGAAGGAAGATTGGAGGGAAAGAGAAAAAGAGAGGGATAATTAGAGAGAGAGAGAGAAAGAAAAGGAGAAAGAGGGATGGAGGAGAGAAATAAAGAGAGAGAGAGAGAGAAAGGAAGAGAGAAAGAAAAAGGGAGAGAGAGGGAGGGGGAGAGAAAGAAGGATGGAGGGAGAGAGAATGAAAGAAAGAAAAAGAGGAATGGAGACGATAAAGAAAAAAGAGAGTTAAAAAGGAAGGGAGAAGGAAAGAGATTAAAGGGGTTGTAAAGGATTTTTTTTTCCATAATAATCATCCTTTACCTGCAGACATTCCTCTTTTCACTTCCTCATTGTTGGTTTTTGCTCAGAAGTTGCTCTATTTCTTCTCTGTTCTGTTCACTTCCTGCTTGTCTGATTGTTACTCACCACCGTGAAGGGAGACTTTACTGCAGTGGTCAGTGACGTGCTCGCCCCCTCCTGGGAACTACATCTGTGCGGCAGGACGCTCTCTACGTGTCAGAGACTTCAAGGAGGTGTGAATTACTGGGCGTGCCGCAATTCATACTGGGAAATGTAGTTCTTACATGAACGAGCGCCGCAAACCAGGAAGTGAATGAGAGAACAGAAACTAGAACGCTGGAGGTGATATGGATGAAGGAATTTAATAACAGAATCATTACACTATTCTGTCTGTCTACCGCGCAGACATAAATTTTAGGCAAAAAATAAATACAATTGTTGATACACCTTCTGTCCACATGGTGGTGTAAGAGTACAGATTATTTTAGTGTCCGTGTTCTACTACACTTGGGCTTCATGCACACACTGGGGCCTTTGTAAACACTTTTCTCCTCTCTTCATTGGATAGAATATTACATATATATGTATTTTTTTTCTCACTGCCTTTAGACTCTTGTAATTGCCTGTATGTGCAGCATGGCGTGGGCACATGGGCTAACATGGTGGGGCGTTTACAGGCAGAAAAAAAAATGTCTAACGCCTGTACTGTACACCAGCCATTTTTTAGCTCAAGTGTGCATGATTGTGGCTTCACAGCCAGGCGCGCACTGCGCATGCGTGTTGTGAATGGTCGGGAAATCTTCCGGGACCTGTGACGTGTCCCAGAAGATTGCGGGGAGGGGAGATGTGAACGTCCTATGCCGCGGCGCCAGGGGAGGAAGTGGGAACTGGGCGGCCTTTCAAAACTGAGTACCCGCTCCCTAGGGTGACCACACGTGTCCCGGATTGCCCGGGACAGTCCCGGATTTTGAAGGTCTGTCCCGGGCACCTTCATTCCAGGACAATACAGTGTCCCGGAATGAAACTGGCACAGCTACCCTCCAGGCCAATCTGATGCCCCCAAAAAAGGCCGCCACATCACCGCTTTACTCACTGACAGTACTGGCTGGGAATGCCTGGAGGAGCACAATCCCCGCCCCCTGCTTGTGATTGGCGAAATCATAAATCCCGCCTCTTGTGTACAATCACTGTGCTGTGATTCGTTACAGCACAAGCTGTTTTTTGGGAAGGGAGGGTGTCCCTGAATGGTAGTTTGGAAATGTGGTCACCCTACCGCCCCCCCCAAAATAAATTATGGGGTCACCAGTACTTTAAAGAGGAAGTTCCATTTTTGGGTGGAACTCTGCTTTCAAGGAGGGACAAATCGGCCTGTCCCCGCCCAGCGCTCCAGTGAACACGAGGGGGGGGGCGGAGCCGAGAGCAGTGACTGACAGTCACCAGCTTTCTGCTCAAAGAGCCTTGAGAACCGAGCGATCGTCAGTGTTTGATCGCTCGGTTCTCAGAGCCCATACTTCTTTTTTAATGCTTGGTATCAGAGCTTTGTCTTTTTCACCATTAACACAGATTTTAAATATATTTTTATTATTTGTAAACATTTTTCAATTAATGAATAGAGATATGTACAATATACTGAAAATAAACGTTTAAGGCTGAAATATCCTTCCTACTTATGACCTGCGCAAAAAAAAAAAAAATTCCAGTCTTGCCCCATCATGGGATCGGTAGCACGCTATCCAAAGATAAGTCTTTTTGCGCCTCTGCGTTCTCTAGCATTCTGTACCCGAACAGCGCCATGGCTTCTCTACAAATCCTTTGAACCCTTGCGATGCTCTCGAACGGGAGCGCCGTCCGCCAGGCTCTGGAGGTGTTTTGCGCATCTCGGGAGGAGATGATAAAGTTGGGCCCACGCCCCTTCCCATGCGTCATATTATGGATCCAGTCTTTAAGCTTTGGGGTAAAAGGAAGCTTGGCAAACTCGTAGACCTCCTTGGCCCTCCCCAGTGGGTCCCGGACAATGTCCTCGTAGCGCACCATCGTGTAGCGATTTTGGAGCTTGCCGGGAATTGCAAACATGGCGGTCTCGTAAATCTTGGCTTGGCTCTTACAGACCTTTTCCATCGCTCTAAAGGAAGTGTCGTTTTTGCTGCCTGCGGTCCCCCTTAGCATAATGTTGGTGTCCGGTGCCAACTGTGAAGTCACTTCCACGCGGGACTGAAAGATGGCGCGCGGGTCCCGCACCAGGTGGAGGATTTTTAGGTTCAGAGACGGATCTTCGAGCAACGGGTAAAGCACTTTCAGATCGAAAAATCGCACTTCCTTGACCACGATATGATTGTAGGATTTGCACGCTTTTTGAATGGCGTCGAAGGGGTACTTGGCGCAAAATTCCTTGCACCTCAATTGCGGTATGATGTCATTGCGGTTAAAGGCGTAGCAAGCAGGCGGGGAACACAAGGCCCGGCTGGTCTCCCATTGAAAGAGATGGGACTTGGTTCTTTGACGGGGCATGTAGGCATCGAACACCGACATGTCGCAATGGAAGACCGACCGGATCAGATCCCGGACCGCCATGTGCAAAACCTCAACGTTGTTCTGGCCCATTTTAGTCCACACGTGCCAAGCCGGCTCCATCATGTAGAAGACGTCGGGGTGTTGGCTGAAGAGCTGGCCCGTGAACGAGGAGCCGGATCTCCAGGAGGAGAGGATGAGGAGGTGAGTCTGATCTTGTTTGGGCACCGCGGGAAAGGGGTTGAAATGCATCTTCATTATGATCAGGAGGAATCCGGCAGTTTGGGCCGCCATCAGTAGAAGAGTGGCCAGTTTACTGGAGCTGACCTTCCACATAATCATGGCGGGACCTGAGGAGGAGGACAAAGACAACAGATGTAATACCAACGCGTGGGTCCCATTTCATATCATAGGAAGCCAAAGACAATTAGAAATGAATAGTGGCGGTGCGTCCATAGAGGGCGCAGGAGCGCCGCCCGCCCCCCCCCCCCCCAATGGCGTCTCTCTTGCCTTGTACACACGACCATGTTTGCCTTTGTTTGGGAAAACCGCCCGTGTGTACGCTCCATAGCAGTTTTCCCGACAGGGAATGGCATCCCTGGGGGGGCCAGAGGGGGCCCTGACCCCACCATGTGTCCCCGTCCCCCAAAAAAAACTCTTTCAAACTATCTGTCCCCCTCTGTGGCTGGACTCGCTGGGCTGTGAAAGAGTTTTTTTTGGGGTTGGGGGGGCACATGGTAGGGCACAGCATAATGTTGGGGGGGTTAGGGCCCCCTCTTGTCCCCCCTAGGGACGCCATCCCCTGTCGGGAAAACTGCTATGGAGCGTACACATGGGCGGTTTTCCCAACCAAAGGCAAACATGGCAGTTTTCCCGTCGGGAAAACCGGTCCTGTGTACGAATCAAGAGAGATTCATGCATTGATTGAATCTCTCTATGGTTGCCGTCAGGGCCGCCATCAGGGGGGTACAGGCATTACACCTATAAGGGGCCCGATGGTCCCCAAGGGCCGGCTGGTCCCCCATCTATTTTTTTTTTTTTGCATTACACCTGTAAGGGGCCCGATGGTCCCTTACAGGCCCGGCTGGCCCTCCTCCCATTTTTTTTGCATTACACCTGTAAGGGGCCCGATGGTCCCCAGGGCCCCCTACAGGCCCGGCTGGCCCCCCTCCTGTTTTTTTTATTTTATTTTATTTATTTTTTGCATTACACCTGTAAGGGGCACGATGGTCCCCAGGGCCCCCTCCCTTTTTTTTTTTTTTAATTACACCTGTAAGGGGCCCGATGGTCTCCTAGCGGGGTGCTTTCTAACTGTGTGGGGGGAGGTGCTTTGACTAAAGGGAAACTTAGCAGAAACACAAGATCTCCATGTTTCCCCTCTGGCAGAACGATCGGCGGGTCCCGTCCAATCATTGCGGAAAGCAATGGCGTCCCTAGGGGGGGCCAGAGGGGGCCCTGACCCCCCCAACATTATGCTGTGCCCCACTATCCCCCCCCCCCAAAAAAAATGCTATCTTGAGTAAGGGCAGATAATTCATGTAGCATTTACTTCCTAAATTCCACCTGCCCTCAGCTCAGGCACACCTTAAAGGTCCTATTTTTTTTTTTTTTGCATACAATTGGGATGTGGTGACTAATTTTGGCCCGAAACCTTTGACTAGTTCCATTTAAGTTTCATTTTACTTGTAAAAAAAAAAATGACTCTGCCTCTACTTCCAGAAGGTCACTTAATCCCATTGGCTGACATTTGGCCACGGCCCATGGTCTAAAAAAATCATCAGTCAGCTGTCTGCTGCCGTTTTTCCAGTGCCCTCAGCCGTGTGCTGTGTGTGCCCGATGAACCGCTGAAGCCGGGACGGCAACACAATGGAAATGCGTGATCTGTAAAGTTAGGCGGTGATTGTTTAGGGCAGAGAACAATGGCCCGAGATTCAGCGCCAAAGGGCCTGTAATGTGTGCTTGGCAGGGTGACTGTGCGCTACGCAAAGCCCGAGCCCAGATATTTTATTTTCATGTCTCCCATTTCCAGCAAAAAAGAAAATAAGCATGTCTGGCGGCAATACTCACCTTCAATCTGGAGCTGTCCCCCTACAGTACCCGTTCTTCGCCACAAGATGGCACATGGCCATGGCTGAGCACCCAGGGTGGGCACTTTGCATTGTGGTTGAAGAATCCAACATTAGATGTAAAAACCTGGAGGGACTGATAGAGACCACGAATAGACATCCCACTGATAGAGACCGATAGAGACGGATAGAGACCACGAATAGACATCCCACTGATAGAGACCGATAGAGACGGATAGAGACCATGAATAGACATCCCACTGATAGAGACCGCGAATAGACATCCCACTGATAGAGACCACGAATAGACATCCCACTGATAGAGACCGCAAATACACATCCCACTAATAGAGACCGCGAATAGACATCCCACTGATAGAGACCGATAGAGACGGATAGAGACCACGAATAGACATCCCACTGATAGAGACCGATAGAGACAGATAGAGACCACGAATAGACATCCCACTGATAGAGACCGATAGAGACAGATAGAGACCACGAATAGACATCCCACTGATAGAGACCGATAGAGACGGATAGAGACCATGAATAGACATCCCACTGATAGAGACCGCGAATAGACATCCCACTGATAGAGACCGATAGAGACGGATAGAGACCACGAATAGACATCCCACTGATAGAGACCGCGAATAGACATCCCACTGATAGAGACCGATAGAGACGGATAGAGACCACGAATAGACATCCCACTGATAGAGACCGATAGAGACGGATAGAGACCACGAATAGACATCCCACTGATAGAGACCGATAGAGACTGATAGAGACCACGAATAGACATCCCACTGATAGAGACCGATAGAGACGGATAGAGACCACGAATAGACATCCCACTGATAGAGACCACGAATAGACATCCCACTGATAGAGACCACGAATAGACATCCCACTGATAGAGACCACGAATAGACATCCCACTGATAGAGACCACGAATAGACATCCCACTGATAGAGACCACGAATAGACATCCCACTGATAGAGACCACGAATAGACATCCCACTGATAGAGACCACGAATAGACATCCCACTGATAGAGACCATGAATAGACATCCCACTGATAGAGACCACGAATAGACATCCCACTGATAGAGACCGCGAATACACATCCCACTAATAGAGACCACGAATAGACATCCCACTGATAGAGACCACGAATAGACATCCCACTGATAGAGACCACGAATAGACATCCCACTGATAGAGACCACGAATAGACATCCCACTGATAAAGACCACGAATAGACATCCCACTGATAGAGACCACGAATAGACATCCCACTGATAGAGACCGCGAATAGACATCCCACTGATAGAGACCACGAATAGACATCCCACTGATAGAGACCAATAGAGACTGATAGAGACCACGAATAGACATCCCACTGATAGAGACCGCGAATAGACATCCCACTGATAGAGACCACGAATACACATCCCACAGATAGAGACCGCAAATACACATCCCACAGATAGAGACCGCGAATACACATCCCACAGATAGAGACCGTGAATAGACATCCCACTGATAGCACCTCATAACTCCCAACTCCCGAATTTCGAGGGACTGAATGGAATGTCCCTGAATGGAGAAACGTCCCGATGGTCCTTGTACTCACCCTATGGTCCATGTATTCACCCCATGGTCTATGTACTCACCCCATGGTCCATATACTCACCCTATGGTCCATGTACTCACCCCATGGTCCATATACTCACCCCATGGTCCATGTACTCACCCCATGGTCCATATACTCACCCTATGGTCCATGTACTCACCCCATGGTCCATATACTCACCCTATGGTCCATGTACTCACCCCATGGTCCATATACTCACCCCATGGTCCATATACTCACCCCATGGTCCATGTACTCACCCTATGGTCCATGTACTCACCCCATGGTCCATGTACTCACCCCATGTTCCATATACTCACCCTATGGTCCATGTACTTACCCCATGGTTCATGTACTCACCCCATGTTCCATATACTCACCCTATGGTCCATATACTCACCCTATGGTCCATGTACTCGCTGAACTCTGCATTACTTACTACCATCACCTGAACTCTGCATTACTTATTACCAACACCTTAACTATGTATTACCTACTACCAATCCCTAAACTCTGCATCCCTTACTACTGATCCCTAACCTCTGCATTGCCTACTACCAGTCTCTGAACTCTGCCTCTCTTACCACTGATCCCTAAACTCTGCATCACTTACTACCCATACCTAAACTTTGCATTACTTATTACCAACACCTTAACTATGTATTGCCTACTACCAATCCCTAAACTTTGCATAAACTCTGCATTACTCATTACCAACACCTGAACACTGTATTACCTACTACCGGTCTCTGAACTCTGCCTCACTTACTACCCATCCCTAAACTCAGCATTACTTGATACCAACACCTTAACTATGTATTACCTACTACCAATCCCTAACCTCTGCATCTATTACTACCCATCCCTAAACTCTGCATTACTTAATACGAACACCTTAACTATGTATTGCCTACTACCAATCCCTAAACTCTGCATCTATTACTACTGATCCCAGGACTCTGCATTACTTATTACCAACACCATAACTATGTATTATCTACTACCAATCCCTAATCTCTGCATCTCTTACTACTGATCCCTAAACTCTGTATCGCTTACTACCCATCCCTAAACTCTGCATTACTTAATACGAACACCTTAACTATGTATTGCCTACTACCAATCCCTAAACTTTGCATATATTACTACTGATCCCGAAAATGTCTGCATTACTCATTACCAACACCTGAACTCTGCAATACCTACTACCGGTCTCTGAACTCTGCATCACTTACTACCAATTCCTAAACTCTGCATCTATTACTACTCATCCCTAAACTCTGCATTACCTACCATCAGTCCCTAAACTCTGCATTACCTACTACCAGTCCCTAAACTCTGCATTACCTACCATCAGTCCCTAAACTCTGCATTACCTACTACCAGTCCCTAAACTTTACGTTACTTACTACTGACTCTTAAACGTAATAAACTTTCTACCCTTTTAAACCATGAAAAAAAATGTGCAAAAGCAGATTCTTTGTATTTACTTGTTCCATTGGCCAATAATTTAAAGTGAAGACCCGCTGATCGGAACCCTCCCCCCCTCCGGTGTCACATTTGACACCTTTCAGGGGGAAGGGGGGTGCAGATCCCTGTCTAAAGACAGGGATCTGCACCCACTTCCGACCCGCAGTCTCGGGCAAAAGTCGTTTTTTTCCCGTTGTGTGCTGGGAACTCTCGGCTCCCAGCACACAGCATGAGCCAATCGGCGGGCGCAGCGCGACTCGCGCATGCGCCGTAGGGAACCGGGCAGTGAAGCCGCAGCGCATCACTTCCTGGTTCCCCCACCGTGGATGGAGGGGGGAGCAGCAGAGAGACGAGCGAACGCTGCTGCGGACGCCGCTGGACTCCAGGACAGGTAAGTGTCCTAATATTAAAAGTCAGCAGCTGCAGTATTTGTAGCTGCTGGCTTTTAAAAAACATTTTTAATGGGCCATCCGCTTTAAATGTTCACCCCGTGTGTCAGATACCAACGTCCCCCCCCTCCACGCACGTGACGCACGCATACTGTGGTTGCATCGGCCAGCAGGATGCAGTGGTGGTGTGTGTGTGGGGGGGGGGAGGGGGGGGGCAGAGGTAGGCCAAACTTTTCTCAGAGACAATTCGCTGGCGTTTTCCTTTAATGAGCCGCCTCAAAATGATTAAAACTTAGTTGTTTGGCAGACAAAATTGCACTGATAACACACCAGACAACATTTCCAAAATGCACCTAAAAAATTTGAGTAATTCGATTCTCTGCTTTGCTTCCAAACCACAAGGAAATGTAACATTGATAAACTCCTTCTTACAATTCCTCACCTTCCAGCCGACCTCTCCGATGTGTTCCCGAGTAATGGAATCCGTCTTCTGTCACTCGCTGGGAAGGTTCCCAAGTTTAGCACCTGAGCCCGGCTCCGAGGATCCTCCTCCGCGTCCTGCTTTGCATTTCACAGACGGCATAAAGAAATAAATTAAAGGGGTTGTAAAGGTAAAAAAAAATCCTAAATATCTTTCTTTCCCTTAGTGCAGTCCTCCTTCACTTATCTCATCCTTCCATTTTGCTTTTAAATGTCCTTATTTCTTCTGAGAAATCCTCACTTTCTGTTCTTCTGTCTGTAACTACACACAGTAATGCGAGGCTTTCTCCCTGGTGTGGAGTGTCGTGCTCGTCCCCTCCCTTGGACTGCAGGAGAGTCAGGACGCTCTCTACGTTGCAGATAGAGAAAGAAGCTGTGTGTTAGTGGGCGTCCTGACCCACCTGCTCGCCCCCTCCCCCCTCAAGAGGCTTTCTCCACACCAGGGAGAGAGCCTCGCATTACTGTGTGGAGTTACAGACAGAAGAACAGGAAGTGAGGGTTTCTCAGAAGAAATAAGGACATTTAAAAGCAAAATGTAAGGATGAGGTAAGTGAAGGAGGACTGCACTGAGGGAAAGGAAGCCATATATCTCAGAAAGGACAAGATGGCTGCCCTTAAACTTGACAGACTTTTACCTCAGAAAATCTCTTCCTCCAGCAAACTGCTTGACTGATTTTTACCTCAGAACACTTCTTCCTGTCACAGTCTTAGTAATCCTGTCACGCCATCAAAACTTGACTAGACCTCACTCTGAATAACCCCCGGTAATTTTAGAAGATGAATATATGTATAAATGTATAATGGGGGATATAACCTCCATGTATAAATACATAAGGGGGGATATGATCTCCATGTATAAATACATAAGGGGGGATATGATCTCCATGTATAAATACATAAGGGGGGATATGATCTCCATGTATAAATACATAAGGGGGGATATGATCTCCATGTATAATACATAAGGGGGATATGATCTCCATGTATAAATACATAAGGGGGGATATGATCTCCATGTATAAATACATAAGGTGGGATATGACCTCCATGTATAAATACATAAGGGGGGATATGATCTCCATGTATAAATACATAAGGGGGGGATATGATCTCCATGTATAAATACATAAGGGGGGGATATGATCTCCATGTATAAATACATAAGGGGGGGATATGATCTCCATGTATAAATACATAAGGGGGGATATGATCTCCATGTATAAATACATAAGGGGGGGTATGATCTCCATGTATAAATACATAAGGGGGGGTATGATCTCCATGTATAAATACATAAGGGGGGGTATGATCTCCATGTATAAATACATAGGGGGGATATGATCTCCACGTATACATACATAAGGGGGGATATGATCTCCATGTATAAATACATAAGGGGGGGATATGATCTCCATGTATAAATACATAAGGGGGGATATGATCTCCATGTATAAATACATAAGGGGGGATATGATCTCCATGTATAAATACATAAGGGGGGATATGATCTCCATGTTTAAATCTATAAGGGGGGATATGATCTCCATGTATAAATACATAAGGGGGGATATGATCTCCATGTATAAATACATAAGGGGGGATATGATCTCCATGTATAAATACATAAGGGGGGATATGATCTCCATGTATAAATACATAAGGGGGGATATGATCTCCATGTATAATACATAAGGGGGATATGATCTCCATGTATAAATACATAAGGGGGGATATGATCTCCATGTATAAATACATAAGGTGGGATATGACCTCCATGTATAAATACATAAGGTGGGATATGACCTCCATGTATAAATACATAAGGGGGGGATATGATCTCCATGTATAAATACATAAGGGGGGGATATGATCTCCATGTATAAATACATAAGGGGGGATATGATCTCCATGTATAAATACATAAGGGGGGGTATGATCTCCATGTATAAATACATAAGGGGGGGTATGATCTCCATGTATAAATACATAAGGGGGGGTATGATCTCCATGTATAAATACATAGGGGGGATATGATCTCCACGTATACATATATAAGGGGGGATATGATCTCCATGTATAAATACATAAGGGGGGGATATGATCTCCATGTATAAATACATAAGGGGGGATATGATCTCCATGTATAAATACATAAGGGGGATATGATCTCCATGTATAAATACATAAGGGGGGATATGATCTCCATGTTTAAATCTATAAGGGGGGATATGATCTCCATGTATAAATACATAAGGGGGGATATGATCTCCATGTATAAATACATAAGGGGGGATATGATCTCCATGTATAAATACATAAGGGGGGGGGATATGATCTCCATGTATAAATACATAAGGGGGGATATGATCTCCATGTATAAATACATAAGGGGGGATATGATCTCCATGTATAAATACATAAGGGGGGATATGATCTCCATGTTTAAATCTATAAGGGGGGATATGATCTCCATGTATAAATACATAAGGGGGGATATGATCTCCATGTATAAATACATAAGGGGGGGTATGATCTCCATGTATAAATACATAAGGGGGGGTATGATCTCCATGTATAAATACATAAGGGGGGATATGATCTCCATGTATAAATACATAAGGGGGGATATGATCTCCACGTATACATACATAAGGGGGGATATGATCTCCATGTATAAATACATAAGGGGGGATATGATCTCCATGTATAAATACATAAGGGGGGATATGATCTCCATGTATAAATACATAAGGGGGGGATATGATCTCCATGTATAAATACATAAGGGGGGATATGATCTCCATGTATAAATACATAAGGGGGGGTATGATCTCCATGTATAAATACATACATACATATATATATACTGTATTCCTTTTTCTTCTTTTTTACATGAATTTACTTTTGGTTTGTTTTTCTCTTTTTCACATTTGCCTTATTGTTTTTTTTTAGCTTTCAGTGTCCTTGATCTACATTCCTTGTGCTTTGCATTAGTTGGACATTTGTTGTTTCTGCCATTGATGAGCCGGCCTTCTCATGTTCCATCATCCAATGGAAGGGAAAGCGACTATTATTTGCGACTCCTATTTGCTTAATTACATGGCAGCTAATGATGCCTTTATAGGGCCAGATTCAGGAAAGGTTACGCTGGCGGATCGAGTGATCCGCCAGCCTAACTGTGGCTTTGAGCCGGCGTTTCTGTTTTCTGTAACCAGAAAACAAGAAACGCCGGGTTGAAGTTCTGATGCGAGCAGCGTAACTGAGTTTCGCCATCGCATCGTTACTTCAACTTAAAAATGGCGCCGGGGGCGTTCCCGCCGATTTACGCTCAAAAAATATGTTAATGAGCGGAAATCGGCAATTCACGATCGAAATCCGGCGCGACGCAATGACGATACGACGTTTCCGGACGGGATACGCGGCGCATAGATATACCTACATGGGGTTGGAGTATCCTATGTTAGGTATAGGCGTCGTCATCGCGTCGGGAAAAAAAAAAAAAACGTCGCTTGCGTAAAACGGTCATGAATGGGAATGTGACGTCATTGACGTTCATTCACAGATTTTGGAGCATGCGCACGGGGATGTTTTGACACTCGACGCATGCGCAGTACGTTGGCGGCGGGATCGCGCGTAGTTAGCATACTACACGCCCCGTACCCGCTACATTTGAATTCCGCCGGCTCATTTGTGATGCGCTGCCGCAACTTTAGGAGCAAGTGCTTCGTGAATGACAGCACTTGCTCCTAAAATTTCGGCAGCGCAACGCAAATCAGAAGCGTTACTCCAGAGCAAAGATGCTCTGGAATACGTGAATCTGGCCCATATTCTCCCTCTTCATGTCCACCATGATTAACCACTTAGTGACCGGCCCATGGTAGCTTTATGCCCCCTTTTCACACTTGTGCGACTTGTCCTGCTCCGCACCCCATGAGTAACGACCATTCAAATCTTTGACTTCCAAGTAGTCCCTGCACTACTTTGATGCAACTTGAGGTCACCATCAAGCCTAAAGGGGCCCCTGGGACTTTGCTACAAATGTCTAATGCCGCGTACACACGATCGGATTTTCCGATCAAGCTTGGCTTGCATACACACAGTCACACAAAAGTTCTCTGAACTTTCGTCCGTCAAGAACGCGATGACGTACAACACTACAATGAGCCGAGAAAATTACGCTCAATGCTTTCCGATCATGCGTCGAATTGTTTCTGAGAATGCGTCGGAATTTTGCGCGTCGGAATTGCTACAGACGATCGGAATTTTTTCCGTCGGAAAAATTGAGCACCTGCTGCCAATCTTTCGCCGGCAGAAATTCCGACAGCAAGAGTCCAATGGAGCCTACACACGGTCGGAATTTTCGTTCAAAATCTCACATCGGACTTTCGCTGTCGGAATTTCCGATCGTGTGTACGGGGCATAGGGTTTTCTTGTAATATAACAAACCTCCACCTTTTGATTTCGAGGCAACTTTAGGGAAAGCCTGCTACTCTCAGCAGGGCTGATCCGCCCTATATGCTCACTATGCAAGCCGCTTAGGGCCCCCAAATTACTAGAGGCACCGCCTGGTGAGAAGTCATTTTCGGCCCCTCACCCCGTTTCTTAACTCGCTGGCTGCATGGGAGAAGAGGTAAGAAGTCAGCACTCCCCGCTTCTCAACTTTAATCTTTAATGTGACATGTCACTGTTGGCAGCGCTCGACCCTCCACCCCCCCCCCCTTCCTCTCAACTTTAATGTGACATGTAATTTTGCTTAGGGCCCCAGGGAGGTCAGGATCGGCACTGCTCTCAGTCACAATCACAAATTACACCCAGTGCCGAGGGCAGTACCCTATCAATTAACACACACCTTATAACATGTTTTTTTTTGTTTTTTTTTTTAATCATCTTTATTAATACAAAAAAAAAACAATAACTTATTTAATTTACAGTAGAAATATACAGAAATAGCATGCATTCAGAAAATGTTATATAAATGGAAATAGTTACTTTAAGTATACTGTAAATAATAATCAGATAATACATATAACATTATATTCACACAGTTCACTCCATGATGGGTTGGTAAGCGAAAACTGTGAGCTAAAATAATAATAAAAAAAAGGTAGACTTTTTCAATAAATATTTTACCATTTGAAACCTTTGAAGATATCGCTAGCAGTAAATACATATGAGAACTACATACTACGGTAGCATAACTTGGTTAGGATAATAAAAAAAAAAATGTGACATAAAATACTGATTTTTTTTTTTTTTTCTTTTTTACATCTAACTCTGAAAACGTTCAATAAAACAAAATAATACAGAAACCACAATATAGATAAAAATGGAGCTCCGTTCTAAAAAATGTATTTGGTTTTGGACAGTCGGGATGCGCTAGAACTTTTTATGCCGTCCACTCACTTCCTGTTCTGGAGACACAGCAAGAAAGGAGAGGCAATCCCTCCATTTTCCTGGAATTTCCCGCTCTCCTAGTTCCTGTGAAAGTGAATGTCATCCAGGAGGACATGGACAACAATAAAATTATGATTTTTATTTCTCCACCAAAAACTTAAAAAAGAGTCCCAGCGGGAGTTTGCAATTTAAGGACTATGATTGACTTAGAACAGTGGTTCTCAACCTGGGGGTCGAATGACAATTTGCCATGGGTCACCGAATCCCTGAAGACCATACAATTCTCCCAGCAGGGCTGTCCCTGGAGCCTGTGGTCGCCCAGCTGGGCTGCTCCTGGAGCCCGTGGCAGCCCACTCAGCCTCTTTGCAGCAGCACATTCAGTTTACACCATGGCTGGGGGGTGGAGACTAGAGATCAGCTGACTGTTGAGGAATGTGATGTGGGAGGGGCTGGAGGAGACCCTATCTCCTGATTTTGGCATAGGTGTCACTGCTATGAGAGACCACAAAGTCGGAGACACAGTGAGTAACACGACCTGTGATCAGAGTTGCCATTAAAGTTCCCCACTACAGTTCTCTGATCAGCAGATGACCTAGATCAAGAGCACCTAAGTTGGCTGATCAGAACCCCCCTATAGCACTGCCACTCATCCCAACTCCCCGCCAGGACTGCCACTCATCCCAACTCCCCGCCAGGACTGCCACTCATCCCAACTCCCCGCCAGGACTGACACTCATCCCAACTCCCCGCCAGCACTGCCACTCATCCCCACTCCCCGCCAGGACTGACACTCATCCCAACTCCCCGCCAGGACTGCCACTCATCCCAACTCCCCGCCAGCACTGCCACTCATCCCAACTCCCCGCCAGCACTGCCACTCATCCCAACTCCCCGCCAGGACTGACACTCATCCCAACTCCCCGCCAGGACTGCCACTCATCCCAACTCCCCGCCAGCACTGCCACTCATCCCAACTCCCCGCCAGCACTGCCACTCATCCCAACTCCCCGCCAGGACTGCCACTCATCCCAACTCCCCGCCAGGACTGCCACTCATCCCAACTCCCCGCCAGCACTGCCACTCATCCCAACTCCCCGCCAGCACTGCCACTCATCCCAACTCCCCGCCAGCACTGCCACTCATCCCAACTCCCCGCCAGGACTGCCACTCATCCCAACTCCCCGCCAGGACTGCCACTCATCTCAACTCCCCGCCAGGACTGCCACTCATCCCAACTCCCCTCCAGGACTGCCACTCATCCCAACTCCCCGCCAGCACTGCCACTCATCCCATTCTCCCCACCCCCCACCAAGGAGTGAGAGAAGAAATAAAAATAGAGAATACATGGAAGGGAGAGGAAAAGGGGGGAAGGAACAAAGAAAAAGGGAGAGAAAGAATAAGAGAAAGAACAAGAAAAATGGCTAGAGAGAGGGATGGGGAAAAAAATAAATTAGGATAGAGAGAGATAAAAGGGAAAGAAAGGAGAACAAAGAGAAAAAGTAGTACATCCTAAAATGTATTATAAGGGGTTTAATACTGTACGAGTGGAAGGGACTCAGGGAGCGCTCAATGTCTGTGGGTTAGTGGCGCAAATTACTGGTCTTGCCTTGGGTGCTGACAACCCATGCTACGAAAATAATTTTACTGTTAGGGGTCCCCACAAATTTTATGAAGGGGTCACGGTACTAGAAGGTTGAGAACCACTGACTTAGAGGGATGCTGTTGCAGGCCATCAGGGATGTGGCATTAGTTATACAGCAGCTGTCATGACTCACGAACAATAAAAGGAGGGGCTTTTTGCTAAAGTAACCATAAACTTGATGTCGCGGTCGGTTACTACAAGCTGAACTCTCTGCACAAAAACTTTTGGGTTTAATTACACTCAAAACATTCCATCCTTTCAGAAAATCTGAATTATTTAGCCATGAGCCAATGACCCACCAAATCTCAACCACGCCCTTTTTTTTCTACATGAACGCCGGTCAGCTTGTATGTTGTTTATGGGTTTGAATATCCTTTTCGTGATTTGTAAACTCTGGGTTGAGGAACATGCAAGGCTAGATGATTGTAAAGAAAACAAGGGGTGTAATTTCTATAAAAGAACAGTTGTCAGACATATGGGTACAAGGCCAAAATGATAAAACGTCAAGAGGTCAGATTAGGCAACCCAAAGCTGGGAACTAAATATATCTTGGCCATCTTGGAATAGAAAGCCAGTAGAGGTAGTGAGTCAGTCAACAGTAAGGGGATTCAAACATGCTTGGAATTAGACATGCGCACCCTGAAATATTTTGTTTTGGAATTTCGTTTTCGTCCGAAAAATTTATTTATTTAGTTACTCTCAAAATATTTATTTTTATTTTGTTTCATTAAAAAATGCATTCATCTGAAAATCCAAATTAAGGTCAAATCTGTCAATTGAAGGCTTATGGTGTCTGTCGAATGTTCTAAGAAGATTCGACGGAGCAGCTAAACTGTACGACGCCGCGATCGTACATTTCCCGGCGGATGCTCCGTTCACAAGCTATAGTACAATTCTAATGTTGTATGACTAGATATAATTATATTTATTAATTATTATTACTAGTCAACCAACATTAGAATTCTTCTATAGCCTATGGGCGGAGCATTTGACCAAAAATGTCCGCTCGCGGCGATCGTATGTTTTTAGCTGCTTTGTCGAATCTTCATGTCTCTATAATGTCGAATCTTTTCTCTCTATGTCAAATCTTTTCTCTCCATGTCAAATCTTTTCTCTCTATGTCAAATTTTTTCTCTCTATGTCGAATCTTTTCTCTCTATAATGTCGAATCTTTTCTCTCTATAATGTCGAATCTTTTCTCTCTATAATATCGAATCTTTTCTCTCTATGTCAAATCTTTTCTCTCCATGTCAAATCTTTTCTCTCTATGTAGAATCTTTTCTCTCTATAATATCGAATCTTTTCTCTCTATGTCGAATCTTTTCTCTCCATGTCGAATCTTTTCTCTCTATGTCAAATTTTTTCTCTCTATGTCGAATCTTTTCTCTCTATAATGACGAATCTTTTCTCTCTATAATGTCGAATCTTTTCTCTCTATAATATCGAATCTTTTCTCTCTATGTCGAATCTTTTCTCTCCATGTCAAATCTTTTCTCTCTATAATATCGAATCTTTTCTCTCTATGTCGAATCTTTTCTCTCCATGTCAAATCTTTTCTCTCTATGTCGAATCTTTTCTCTCTGTAATGTTGAATCTTTTTTCTCTCTAATGTCAAATCTTTTCTCTCTATAATGTCAAATCTTTTCTCTCTATAATGTCGAATCTTCATGTCTCTATAATGTTGAATCTTTTCTCTCTATGTTCAATCTTTTCTCTCTATCTCAAATCTTTTCTCTCTATCTCAAATCTTTTCTCTCTATGTTGAATAATCTTGGAGTATTAGAGTTAGGTTAGGCACATTCAACCACAGATTCGATAGACACAGATCGCTATTGTTACCGTCATGTCAAATCTTCTATCTATATCGAACTGTTGTCGCAAAAAACGAAAATAAACCTTTTTATTATGTCGGATATCTTAGATTTCGGGTTCTGCACGTTCGTTATTTGTTAAAACGAACACGAAAATCCCAGAAATTTGGACGAAAATGCATTAGGATGAAAACAAATGCACATGTCTACTTGGAATAAACATAGATCTATACTCAAAAAATTGGGCCAGACTCGATGGACCACTTGGACATTTTCTGCCGTAACTCTTCTAAGTTACTATCATTCTAGGGCCATATGTCTTTGTTCTTGAGCCTTGTAGGTTCCAATATACATTAGACCGCTTCCATCTGATATCTGCAGTCTCAGCAGAGAAGAGAACTGAACTGTCTACAGATCACTTGAAGATGACTTCAGAATGAAAGCATTGGCCAAGGATACATTTTTTTTATAAAAAACACAAAAAAAACCTGTGAAACTCTCCTCTAAGTCAATCAAAATCAATTCATCATAATTGTTTAGATACAGTATATATAGCTTGCTACCATGCGTAGAGACACCTCCATTTTTTGAACATAATACGTTCTTTGGTTCTTCAAAGACTAAAGACTAAAACATCTTTTGTCATGGAGTATAGGAAATACTTGTTAACGTTTTTCTAGCAGTTCCATGAAGATGAAATGTATCAAATGGGTGATGGAGTTATTGAGGAACACCTCACACGGTGAGGATAC
Organism: Rana kukunoris; assembly: GCA_029574335.1. Taxonomy (NCBI): domain Eukaryota; kingdom Metazoa; phylum Chordata; class Amphibia; order Anura; family Ranidae; genus Rana; species Rana kukunoris. Next base: position 67,574 of record JAJQKJ010002613.1, on the reverse strand, counting down.
AGAACTTCTCGTTATTTGTCGCACTCCAGGTCCTGCGCAGCCTCTCCACCTTGGTAATGCTCCAGGCAGAACTCCCGAATGCGCCGGCAGGCCTCTACCATCAATTCATCTGGAACGGTGAGCACGATCCGGAAGTAGTTGGGATATTCAAAGCACTAGAAAAAAAAATTGAATGAAGAATTACAAGGATGTTGGGGGTTGTGGTATAAGATGTACCAATAAAGAGTGCTAAGTGGAAAGGGGTCGGCCTGCTATGGTTGCCTAATCAGCCCCAGTGTTGTAATGGGAGAATAACTGCTGGGAAAAGTACACACAGATCCATAGCTCCAAAAAAAGCAAAAAACACACACGCTTAGTGAAACAAGAAAAGCTGCTCCAGGTGAGCGAGTCTCTGCTTAATCCCCACACACACTAGTCAGGTGCTAGCCCAGCTCACATGCTGTGTAACAACATGAAGAAATAATTCTGGATGGCTGCACTTCAAAAAATCCTTTTATTAAAGCTTCATAATTGGTTGACAGATGGAGCAGGGGACAAAGAGGTAGATGTGTTTCAGATGGACTGTGATGGGCAGCACCCAACATTTTCATGTGCAAGAGAGGACAGTTTTGAGCAGAGCTATGAATAGGTTTGAGGAAGGATATTAGACGATATCACCTCTCTGCTAGACTTGTCATTTGATATGCAAGTTTCTTATTATATTAGTGAGTATATAATTTTTTGGGATCCAGAAAATATTTATAGTGGAAATGCACTAGGCGTGTGTAACATGAAAAAATAATTCCGGACGGCTGCACTTCCAAAAATCCTTTTATTGAAGCTTCATGGTTGACAGATGGAGCAGGAGACAAAGAGGTACTGTATATGCGTTTCTGATGGACTGTGATGGGCAGCACCCAGGTTGTCCATGTACAGGAGAGGACAGTTTTATTGAAGCATCATATGACCAGTGGTTGACAGATGGAGCAGGGGACAAAGAGGTAGATGAGTTTTGCGCAAATGTTAGCGCTTAGTCATTACCTATTGGAACTAGTCACCACAATCACCTATATACGGCTCTAATGTGTCATCATTAGGTTACAGGTGAACTAACCAATTAAAATTAGTACTCAGCTGGTGTTACAAAGAAAACCCCGGCTAGAATACATGGTACTTACACTTAAATCTGATGTAAAGAGTTCGGTCCAAATCCACTGCCAGAAAAAATCTGATACACAATTGAACTTGGAGCGTGTCGATTTTGCTCGGAGTTCATTTGGTGTATCAGATTTTAGATAGGATTAGGGCTAAGGTTAGCATTAGGGGGTAGGGTTAGGGATAGGATTAGGGTTAGGGTTTAGGGAAAGAGCTAGGGTTAGGGTTAGGATTAGGTTTTAGGGTTAGGGATAGATCTAGGTTTAGGGGTTAGGATTTAGAGTTAGGGGATTAGGGTTAGGGTCTAGTAAAAGAGCTAGGTTTAGGATTAGGGTTAAGGGTTAGGGATATTGCTAGGGTTAGGGGGTTAGAGTTTAGGGATAGAGATAGGGTTAAGGGGTTTAGGATTAGGGGTCAGGGTTATGGTTAGGGTTAGGGCTTAGGGATAGAGTTAGGGTTAGGATTGGTGATAAATCTAGGTTTAGGGGTTAGGATTTGGAGTTAGAGGATTAAAGTTAGGGTCTAGTAAAAGAGCTAGGTTTAGGGTTATGGTTAGGGTTAAGGGTTAGAGATAAAGATAGGGTTAGGGGGTTAGGATTAGGGGTCAGCGTTATGGTTAGGGTTAGGGTTTAGGGAAAGAGCTAGGGTTAGGTTTAGGATTAGGGATAGATCTAGGTTTAGGGGTTAGGATTTGGAGTTTGGGGATTAGGGTTAGGGTTTAGGAAAAGAGCTTGGTTTAGGGTTAAGGGTTAGGGATAGTGCTAGGGTTAGGGGGTTAGAGTTTAGGGATAGAAATAGGGTTAGGGGGTTAGGGGTCAGGGTTATAGTTAGGATTAGGGTTAGGGATAGAGTTAGGGTTAGGATTAGGGATAGATCTAGGTTTAGAGGTTAGGATTTAGAGTTAGGGGATTAGGGTTAGGGTTGTCCAGATACCGATACTAGTATCGGTATCGGGACCGATACCGAGTATTTTCGGGAGTACTTGTACTCGTGCAAATGCTCCCGATACCTAAATAGAATACTTTTTTTGTATTTATCAACATGTTCTGTGAAAATTCTTTGAGTTTTTTACTACTGCGTGACAAGAAAATAAAACATTTTTATTAATTTTTACTCTTTTTTATTCTTTTATAATGTCTTGAGTTAGAGTTCTTCATAATTCTAAAGAAAATATCCTTAGTCTGTATTGTGGTTTGAAAACCGTCAAATGACATATAAAAAAAGTATCGGTACTTGTACTCGGTCCTAAAAAAGTGGTATCGGGACAACCCTAGTTAGGGTCTAGTAAAAGAGCTAGGTTTAGGGTTAAGGGTTAGGGATATTGCTAGGGTTAGGGGGTTAGAGTTTAGGGATAGAGATAGGGTTAGTGGGTTAGGATTAGGGGTCAGGGTTATGGTTAGGATTAGGGTTAGGGTTTAGGGATATAGCTAGGGTTAGGTTTAGGATTAGGGATAGATCTAGGTTTAGGGGTTAGGATTTAGAGTTAGGGGATTAGGGTTAGGGTCTAGTAAAAGAGCTAGGTTTAGGGTTATAGTTAGGGTTAAGGGTTAGGGATAGTGCTAGGGTTAGGGGGTTAGAGTTTAGGGATAGAGATAGGGTTAGGGGGTTTAGGATTAGGAGTCAGGGTTATGGTTAGGATTAGGGTTTAGATTAGGGTTTAGGGACAGAGCTAGTGTTAGGATTTGGAGTTAGGGGATTAGGGTTAGGGTCTAGTAAAAGAGCTAGGTTTAGGGTTATGGTTAGGGTTAAGGGTTAGGGATAGTGCTAGGGTTAGGGCGTTAGAGTTTAGGGATAGAGATAGGGTTAGGGGGTTAGGATTAGGGGTCAGGGTTATTGTTAGGATTAGGGTTTAGATTAAGGTTTAGGGACAGAGCTAGGGTTAGGATTAGGGTTTGGGGGTTAGGGTTAGTGTTAAGGGGTTAAGGGATTATGGTTAGGATTAGGATTAAGGGGTTAGGGTTTAGGATTAGGGTAAAAAAGGAGGAGTAGCTCAGTTGGGTGGGGGCAAAAGTGTAATGAAACTTTGTTTGAAGGTTTCTTTACCTTTTTAAGCCAATCTCTCCCTTACATCCCCTCCCACGCATTGTCCACTGTCACATACCTCAGGACCCAGTCCGCTACATGCTCTTGGATTCAGATAAGTATGGGGGCTTCCAAATTCTGTTGTGTCACAACTAACATAGTGATTGGTCGGTTAGGGGGTAAGACTCCATCTCACATTTTTGGTGAGTTTTGTAAAATGATTGTATACATTAAAATGGAAATGGTGATTTTTTTTTTTTTTAATATCTTAAAATTGCAGGATGACTTGCATACCCAGGACGAGTTCTACACAATTTTAATGAAAGTTGACTTCCTCTTTAAGAATTGAGTCTGTAAATACTTACTGTAGCTGGGAGACAAAAGACGGACTGCTCAGATATCATTCTTTCCGTGAAATCCACATCGCTCTGAAATTCTGGAAAGTGTTCCATGTCAATCCCAACCTACAAAGTAAACAGAAGAATACAAGAAACAAATTAGGCTGTGATTAGGCAAACATTTGCGTGAGTACTCTGATTTCTTCAGCACACTTTATCCTTTTGTCTGCTTCACGTCTCAGGTGTCTCCTGGTACTCAAGTGACAAGTCTCACCTAAGCCAGGTAAAGCCTACCTCTAAACCAGGGGTCTCCAAACTACGGCCCAGGGGCCAGATGCGGCCCGTTGCTTGCTTATATCTTGACCTGGGAGCAATATTCCCTAGGTGGGGCATAGTTCCTGACACTGACATCGACAATGGGGCATTATTCCTCCCACTGACACCAATGATGGGACATTTTGCTCCCACTGACACCAATGATGGGACACTATTACTCCCACTGACACCAATGATGGGGCACTATTCCTTCCACTGACACCAATGATGAAGCACTATTCCTTCCACTGACACCAATGATGGGACACTTTTGCTCCCACTGACACCAATGATGGGGCACTATTCCCCCCACTGACACCAATGATGGGGCACTATTCCTCCCACTGACACCAATGATGGGGCACTATTCCTCCCACTGACACCAATGATGGGACACTATTCCTTCCACCGACACCATTGATGGGACACAAATTTCCAAAATTTTCGAATTTATCAATTTTCTAATTTACGAATTTTCGAATTTATCAATTTATGAGTTTACGAATCTTCAAATAATCAAATTTATGAATATTTCAGAAAAATTTCTTAATCTGGTTTTTGTTAAAGGTGTTGTAAAGGTACAATATTTTTTCCTAAATATCTTCCTTTACCTTAGTGCAGTCCTCCTTCACTTACCTCATCCTTCCATTTTGCTTTTAAATGTCATTATTTCTTCTGAGAAATCCTCACTTCCTGTTCTTCTGTCTGTAACTCCACACAGTAATGCAAGGCTTCCTTCCTGGTGTGGAGTGTCGTGCTCGCCCCCTCATTTTTACTACAGGAGAGTCAGGAAACTCTCTACGTTGCAGATAGAGAAAGGAGCTGTGTGTTAGTGGGCGTCCTGACTCTCCTGTAGTCCAAGGGAGGGGGCGAGCACGACACTTCACACATGGGAGAAAGCCTTGCATTACTGTGCGGAGTTACAGACAGAAGAACAGGAAGTGAGTTTTTTTCAGAAGAAATAAGGACATTTGAAAGCAAAATGGAAGGATGAGGTAAGTGAAGGAGGACTGCAGTAAGGTAAAGGAAGATATCGTATTTAGGAAAAAAAAATTGTACCTTTAGAACCCCTTTAATTTGGAAGTTCCCGTATTAACAAATTTGTCAAAATTTGTTCAAAAATATATTCGGAACAAAACTAATTGCACATGTCTAAAACCGAATATCGTTTTAGTTAAAGCTTACATCCAGTTTAATTGGTTACCCCATGAACGTTCTGAACGAGGTCTGGAATTTAACCAAGTGTGGGGGTGTCCATTAATGTGAGGGTGTCTTGCCAATAATCTGCTTACCATTAAATACATGGCTCCTGCCGGTCGCACAGGGCAGAGTCCAGGGACGGTGGAGAGGGTATTATAGCAGAGGTCAGCATTAGACTGCAAAAAAAACAGAGTACACAAGGAAGAATGGACGTCAATTAATGTTCCAGAAAACTATTGACTGCAAATGATGTGAAGCCAAAGTAAAGAGAGGCACGTGAAATGATAGGAGATCATACTACAGGCCGGAGCTATGACCTATTTCCCAATATTACAGCTGTTAAACAACAACGCACATTCTATTGATGGCTTCATTAAATTCAGAAGGAACTTTTTTTGATAGAATGGATATATGTGTGTGTGTAGCATCCAGAACATTCATCATCCTAGGTTTGCTTTTCCTCAAAGGCCAGAAGAGAAGAAGACAAGGGCCAGCCACTGGCCAGTGTGTAGAAGAGAAGAAGGTCATACTCCCTTTTAAAATATGAAACACCATGAAAATTTTGGTAAAATTATGAATTTCCAATATGAAATGTTCCCATAGTAAGATTTCCTCTAATCTCCTAATACAGTTTCTTCTCAGTAATGGTGGTGATCAGGACAAAATAAAGAGGGTTGACTTCTCCGATGGGGACACCAACTAATTAAAACTTGACAGAGATTCTAAACCTATTTGTTAGATACTTTTTAATTGTACTTCTTAGATACTGAATATTGTATCTAACAAATAGGTTTAGAATCTCTGTCAAGTTTTAATTTGTCTGTGTCCCCATCGGAGAAGTTCACCCTCTTTACCCAACAGTAACACCATGGAAATTTTGGTAAAATTGTGAATTTCCAATATGAAATGTTCCCATAGTAAGATTTCCTCTAATCTCCTAATACAGTTTATGGGCCAGATTCAGGTAGATGAGAGTATCTTTCCTCTGGAGTAACGCTTCTCATTTACGTTACTCTGAAGACCCTTTCAGCGCAATTCCTGTAATTCACATAGCAGTTGCGCGTAAACTTGCGCCAGAGTAACGATAATGCGCTGGCGTAACCCGACGCAAGTGGAAGTGGGTGTGATCATATGTAAATGATGGGCGGAGGCCGGCGCAGAGGCTTACGTTCAGCGCATCATCCACGGAGCATGCGCAGTGAGTGCGGCTCCCCTCGCCCCCTTGTGCGCATGCTCACAACTTCCGTCGGCACCACTTCCTGGGAAACGTCAGCGCAATGCGTTCCGCTGGGCGCTTAAAAGCGCTGGCGGAAACGCCATTCCGGCGCAAAAGTAGTTCCGTTTCCCCCCACCCCAGGGAAGATACTTTTGCTCTGTAATGGCTGCTCCCGCTACCCCCAGAGAGAGGAGGAACCTCAATTTTAATACCCAGGAGGTCTCTGTCATTATCTCGGCTATGGAGACGGAGAATGAATTTCTCCATGGCAAAAAAAGCCGCAAGACCAGCCGGGAGAGGAAGCAGGGCATCCTGGAGTCGATTGCTGCCAGGGTCAATGTCCTGGGCTACTCCACCCGGACTGCTGGGGACATACAAAAGAAAATAAATGACCTGCGGCGCAAGGTGAGGGACAAGGTGGCCTCCGTCAGGAGGCATGAGAGGGGCACAGGTGGTGGTCCCCCATGTCCTGTCACCCTGACCGCAGAGGAGGAGGTGGTTGCTCGCTGCCTGGAGAGGGAGCAGGTGGAGGGGGTCGCAGGCTATGACTCCGTGGAGGAAGGCACAAGGACAGGTAAGTGTTTTATAATCCCCTATTTGATGTTTTGCATTTGGGGGGGTGGGGGGGGGACATGTGCCAAGTGTGTGGGACCACCAACATGTGTCTGCTTTGTGTCATCCACAGATGACGGAGCTGGGCCATCATCTGTCAGCCTGCATTCCACCCCATCCCCCCCACGCCATCATGTGCCCGAGCCACTGGGTGGTGAAGAGGTTGTGGAGGAGGAGAGTGGCCACACCACACCTGCCGAGGTGGTTGTGGAAGATCCTGCTGTGGCAGAGCAGGACTTTTCATTAGTCTTGTCTGTCTCCTCCCCTTCTCCTGGCCCGTCTGTCGTCCCCTCCCCCATCCTTGGAAGCCCCTCAAGGGCGACACCTTCCACCCGAGGACATCCATCTTCGGGCCCCAGGAAGGCGACCCAGAAGACCAGGGGGGTGTCTGATGGTGTCCAGGACCAGTTGGCGAGGGATCACGCCAGACAGACAGAACAAATGGGGGCCATAGCGGACCACTTGCAGAAAGTGTCTGACAGCCTGGGCTCCGTTGCCAACCTCAGCAACGCAGTGCAGGATGTCAGCTCTAACTGCGCTGCAGTGGTCACCACTTTGGGGGAGGTGCAGGGGGATATCCAGCACCTTACTGCAGCCGTCCAGGCCAACACTGCTGCCATCCATGGGAACAGTGCTGCCATCCGTGAGCAGGGGAGGCTGAGTCGGCGGGCCCAGCATTACCAGATGACCCGTCAGCTCCGGATGCAGGCCCAGACGAACACATACCTTGGACGGATAGCCAGGGCCTTGGAGGGCACGCAGGCCACACCTGCCAGGAGTGGCCCACCTGGGGATCAGCCACCTCCAGATGCCCCCCCACCCCCACCCACTCCATCCAGGCAGCTGCGGAGCCAGAGAGGGGCCCCCAGAAGAAGCCCCCGGCATCCCCGATGAGGCCTTTTTTTTGTTGCTGGTTTTATATTATTATTTTTGACATACTCAGGTCATGAGTTTATTTTTTTTTTTTCTCAGGTTATGAGATTATTTTTCTTGTATTGATCAGGATATGATCTTTCTAATTTATTTTTGTACTGCACACGGTCAGGAGTGCAGGGGACAGTGTGAATGGTGTGTGAATGTGAGAGGGTGGCACTCCTGAAAGTAAGGGGTGTCACCCTCGGCCGTGGTGGTGAAGTGAACCCCACGGCTGTATGAATGACGTGTGAAAGGTGTGTGAATGGACAGTGACATCATTGGGGCCTTGACGCTGGCGTTACTGCTCCCAACTCCTACATGCTGGACTTGGGCTAATCCAATGCGATGTGCATGTGGTGTGTGTGATCTAGGGACATCAGTGGTGTACACGCGTGCACTGTCTGTGTAATTAATGTTTTGGGTTAGTGTCCAAAGATGCCTACGGCGAGGACCCTCCTGACTGCTCTTCCATCAGCAGACTGGGTGTCCTCTGGCAGGGGGGGACTGTGTGGGTCGGGGGTCAGGTCATCACGTATGTCAATATGCAGGCCTTTTTTCATAGCAAAGTTATGTAGTATGCAACATGCACCGATGATCTGACACACAAAGGTAGGGGAATACAATAGGGCCCCCCCGGACTTATCCAGGCAGCGGAAACGGGACTTCAGGAGCCCAAATGTTTGCTCAACCACTGCACGGGTTTTGATGTGTGCTTCATTGTATTTTCTCTCTCCTCTGGTTTGGGGGTTCCGGAAAGGAGTCATTAGATGGGGTCCCAATGCATATGCAGAGTCACCTGTAAGGTAAAAGACAGGAGAATGTTAGTCATGCATGTGCGATTTCTGTTGTGCATGACGGGAGGGGATAGTCATGCCTGACTCCCATGTCACTCACCAACCAGCCAGCTGTCCCCATACATGTTCTGGTTAAATTCTGCTGGGATGGGGCTCTGACGGTATATGAAACTGTCATGGCTGGACCCGGGGTGTTTGGCACGGACGTGCCATATGAGGCGTTGGGCATCGGCTATCACCTGTACGTTGATGGAATGCCAATGCTTCCGATTGCGGTATATGTGCTCTGTGGCACTGGGGGGCTGTAGGGCCACATGTGTGCAATCAATGGCCCCCACAGTGCGTGGGAATCTGGCAATGTTGTAGAAATCTGTCATTGCCTTCTGCCGCAGCTCCTCAGTGGTGGGTCTGATGAACTGGTTGGACATGCGTCTGAGGATTGCAGGGACAACCTGGTGCACACATCTGCTTATGGAGGATTGTGACATCCCAGCCACCACTCCACTTGTACGCTGGAATGATCCACTTGCAAGGAAATGGAGTGTTGCCAGGACCTTCACCAGTGGCTGCACTGCTTGTGATCGGTGTGTCTTGCTGGTGATGTCATCCTGCAGGGTTGTGGTTAGTTCAAGTATTGCATCAGGGCTGAATCTGAAGAGGCGATACACCTCCTCATCCCCCATGCCAAAGAGGTTCATACGAGTGCGGTATATCCTCTCACGTGCCCGCCTTCTTGGTTCCAGGGGACCCATCAGTAGTTCTAGGACCACGAGTGCCCCTGGCATGTTGGCACACAGAGGTGTTGTCCTTGCAAGTGGGGGTGCTCAGCAAGCTCCTATCGTCGGTAACGCTGCTGTAGCTGCTCTCCTGCTGACCTGTGACCGTCTGGAGTAAAGATAAAGCAGCCTTTTGTAGAAATAACTTTGCGCTGGACGGATCAGATACGCGCGGCGCATGTAGCCAGCGTATGGTGCTAATCCGTTCGTGAATTGGGAAATCTCCCTCATTTGCATATTTGCAGGGGAAATCAATGGGCGCGACTGATGCGCCCAGCGAAAATAAACGCTGACGATACTCTGGCGTCGGAACGTTCCGCCGGTCGCAAATGAGCCGTTATTGGGCGCATCTAGTTTGGTGGGTACGGGCACATAGAAACGTCGGCGCATCAGCACAGTTACGCGGCGCATATCCAAATACTCCAGCGCAAGTGTTCGTGAATCTGGCCCTATTTTTTTAGTAATGGTGGTTGTCAGGACAAAATAAAGATGGTGAACTTCCCCGATGGGGACACCAACTAATTAAAACTTGACAGAGATTCTAAACCTATTTGTTAGATACTTTTTAATTGTACTTCTTAGATACTGAATATTGTATCTAACAAATAGGTTTAGAATCTCTGTCAAGTTTGAATTTGTCTGTGTCCCCATCGGAGAAGTTCACCCTCTTTACCCAACAGTAACACCATGGAAATTTTGGTAAAATTGTGAATTTCCATTATGAAATGTTCCCATAGTAAGATTTCCTCTAATCTCCTAATACAGTTTCTTCTCAGTAATGGTGGTTGTCAGGACAAAATAAAGATGGTGAACTTCCCCGATGGGGACGCCAACTAATTAAAACTTGACAGAGATTCTAAACCTATTTGTTAGATACTTTTTAATTGTACTTCTTAGATACTGAATATTGTATCTAACAAATAGGTTTAGAATCTCTGTCAAGTTTGAATTTGTCTGTGTCCCCATCGGAGAAGTTCACCCTCTTTACCCAACAGTATCACCATGGAAATTTTGGTAAAATTGTGAATTTCCAATATGAAATGTTCCCATAATAAGATTTCCTCCAACCTCCTAATACAGTTTCTTCTCAATAATGGTGGTTGTCAGGACAAAATAAAGAGGGTGAACTTCTCTGATGGGGACACCAACAAATTCAAACTTGACAGTGATTCTAAACCTATTTGTTAGATACAATATTCAGTATCTAAGAAGTACAATTAAAAAGTATCTAACAAATAGGTTTAGAATCTCTGTGAAGTTTTAATTTGTCTGTGTCCCCATCGAAGAAGATCACCCTCTTTACCCAACAGTAACACCATGGAAATTTTAGTAAAATTACCAATTCTTTCTAATAGGAGGAGAACTGCACTCTTATGCCCCATACACACGCTTGGAATTTCCGACAACAAATGTTCGATGGGCGCTTGTTGTCGTAAATTCTGACCGTTTGTAGGCCCCATCGGACATTTTCTGTCGGAATTTCCGACAACAAGAGCTAGTTCTCAAATTTTCCGACAACAAAATCCGTTCTTCTAAATTCCGACAACAAAATCCATTCTCCTAAATTCCGACGCACAAAATTGCACCCATCTTGGAATCAAGTACAAGACGGAAGGACTGGGTCTGGTAAAACTAGCGTTCGTAATGGAGATAGCACATTCATCACGCGGTAACTTGACTGGTATAAACTTCCCTTTAATAGTGCCATTGTATGTGTTGGACATGACCGCATTCTTGACGTTCGGAATTTCCAACAATGTTTGTGTGACCGTGTGTATGCAAGACAAGTTTGAGCCAACGGTTTTGTTGGTGGAATTTTTGATCATGTGTACGCCTCATAAGTGCAGTGCAGTTCTCCTCGCATGGGAAAGAATTGGTAATTTTACCAAAATTCCCATGTTGTTACTGTTGGGTAATCAAGTTTTTAAAAGGGGCATGACCCCCTGTCTCTTCTACGCCCTGGGCAGTTGGTGACCCTTGTCTTCTCCTCTGGCCATTTAGGTAAACGCAAACCTAGGATTATGAATGCTCTGGGTGCTACACACACACGTATATCCACTAAAAATGTTCCTCCTAAATGTAATGTTGCCATCCATGGAAATTTTTGTCAAATTACAAACTCCATGTGAGGAGAAATGCAGTCCTAAGTCAGCCATAGACGGTTCGAATCTAGGCTGGTTCAGCGGTGACCGGCTGAGTTTCGAACCATGTATGGGAAGGCTGAATATACCTAAGTTGATCGATCAATCAACTTGGGTACAACCAGCCTGTTGGATTTTACATGTGAATATTGCTAGAGGCTAGCACCTCTCACCCCCCCCCCCCACCAGGAGAACAGAATGGCTCTGCACTGACTGTGTTGATGGAGGAATCAAGCGATTTTCTGTGGTTGAAGAATTGATCAGTCCAACAACACTTAGAGGCACTTTTCCTTTCTTTCTGTCCTCATAGTGCATATAGAGCTTGCTTCTGCTCTTGGATCCAGGGCCGATCCTAGGGTCACAGGCGCCTGGGTGCAGAAATATTTCTGACGCCCCCACATAGGCGTGGTAATTTTTTACTAACTCCTCCCCTTTACAAATGTGGCAATCTATGGCAATGACTCAACCACAGAGATGCTCCCCCACTAAGTCTTCATTTACCCCGGGATCCTTACATGATCTCTTAACAATAAACAAAATACAGGAAGAGAAGCAGAGTACTTTATTGGGACCTGGAGGTGGGGGGTCTCTGATAGACACAGAGAGGGCTTCTGTTAGAGAGTCTGTTAGAAAGACCCCCAGACATACTACAGACATGATACAGGAGATGGTCAGAGGCTGCAGACATTGTACAGGAGATGGTCAGAGACTGCAGACATTGTACAGGAGATGGTCAGAGACTGCAGACATTGTACAGGAGACGGTCAGAGACTGCAGACATTGTACAGGGGATGGTCAGAGACTGCAGACATAGTACAGGAAACGTCAGAGACTGCAGACACAGTACAGGAGATGATCAGACACTGCAGACACAGTACAGGAGATGATCAGAGACTGCAGACACAGTACAGGAGATGGTCAGAGACTGCAGACATAGTACAGGAGATGGTCAGAGACACATTGGTTCTGGACAGACACACACCTATGCTCAGAACACTAGTTCTGAATGGACACAAACAAGGAGAAAAGGAGGGAGGGGAGAACTCTGCCACTTCGGCACCCCCACCTCTGCAGGCACCTGGGTGCCAAGCACCCTGTGCACCCTGCCTAGGATCGGCCCTGCTTGGATCAGCTCGGATGAACTTCTTTTTATTGGACTTTATATTTACCACTTTTGGCCAGGCGGCAATTTACCCGCGTGCGCCTACTGTTGTGTTATTTATGTATGTCCTGTCCTAATATTTGTGGATGTTATCAGACTACACCAAACAACCCCCAGACATTTGGTCATTTTGGATATTCTTGGCAAATCACTGTCGCTTGTATTTTTCCAACTAAACTATAAATATCACAGTTGAAAATAAAAGACACACGCAAACACAGATAGTGGCTTTTTATGGGAAATACCTTGATAAAGTTGATGGTGTTGTCATAAAAATGCTGAGGAGTCCTGTTGATTAAGTGATCCAGTGCTCCTTGGACGATGGTGCACGGACCAAGAATCCTCTGAGTTAGGCGTACAAGGCCCTCTCTGATCTACAAAAAAATGATAAGTGTTTGTGGTATTTTCACATAACATTTTAATACTAGTGTAGACACAATGCTCTTTTTTCGATATTTGTGGATATTTCAAAAGTATGCAATGAAATATTTTGTTTCGGAATTTAGTTTTACGGCTGTAGGTTTAAACTGTTACCTCTTTGCCAAAAATTTCTTTCCGATCGTGGATTAAAATCCACCCCATCCTCCAACCTGGCACCAGCCAACGCTTAGCAAGCCCGCCACATGACAAAATCGGGACATTAGTGCTCAGTGGCGCGAGAGCCTGGAAGGCACCGTATTCAAAAACCTGTTGAAACCAAAAAAAGGAAAAACGATTAACCACTTAAGGACCTTGCCTGCTTTTCAGTCTCGGTATTTACAAGTTTTTTTGTTTTTTTTTGCTAGAAAATTACTTAGAACCCCCAAACATTATATATTGTTTTTTTCACCCTAGAGAGAATAAAATGGCGGTCATTGGAATACTTTTTGTCACACGGTATTTGCGCAGCGGTCTTAAAAGTTAGCCCATTTTTTTTTTATATTGTGAAAGATGATGTTACACCGAGTAAATTGATACCCAACATGTTACGCTTCAAAATTGCACTCCGCTCTTGGAATGGTGACAAACTTTTACCCTTAAAAATCTCCATAGGCGACGTTTAGAAAATTCTACAGGTTGCATGTTTTGAGTTACAGAGAAGGTCCAGGGCTAGAATTATTGCTCTCGCTCTAACGATCGCGGCGACACCTCACATGTGTGGTTTGAACACCATTTTCTTTTCTTTTTTAAAGTGTATTTTTGTGCGTGAACTCGAGAGAGAGGAGCCGGACAGCAGGAGTTGGGAGTAGGCAGACCCTCCCCCCGGAGGCAATCGCCCCCCTGGTGGCAATGGCGGGTGTGAAGGGGGGCCTCCCACTCACCCCGCCCTACCTGCTCCTCTTGGGAGCCCAACTGGGGCCCAACGGGACCCCAATGGGGCAGAGGGACTCCCCCTATGAGGGAGTAAGGGGGCCTAGCCCACCCAGCCAGCCCCGTAGGTCCTTCGCCTCTCTTATTTTAGGAGACCGCATGGCCAAAGTGCATGTGTTTTAAACCAATTTTGTGTGCATGCAAGTGTGGTGGTTTTGTGGGGGGGGGGGGGTGGGCGTACTAAGCACAGGCGTACCTTGCATAGCACACCCACCGGGAGCCAGGCTGAGACCACCAAACTCAATTCACATGTAGCCGAGACCGGGATCCGAACCCTTGGCTGCAGAGGTGAATGGCTTGTCAGCGCAGTGCCAATCACGTTGAGCCACCACAGCTCCCTTGAACACCATTTTCATATGCGGGCGCTACTCACGTTTGCGTTCACTTCTGTGCGCTAGCTCGCCGCTTTAAAAACATTTTTTTTGTTTTCTTATTTATTTTACTTGATTTTATTTATTTTTACACTGTTTTATTTTTTATTTTTTATTGGGTCACTGTTATTCCTATTACAAGGAATGTAATATAAAAAAGCATGACAGGTCCTCTTAAATATGAGGTCTCAGATCTCATATTTAGACTAAAATGCAAAAAAAAAAAAAAAAAAAAAGATTTTGTCGTTTGAAAAAATGACAACCAAAAAATGTGCCTTTGAGACTTATGGGCCGGAAGTGACGTTTTGACACCGTTTCCGCCCTGCTATGGTATGGAGAAGGGTGGGGGCCATCTTCCCCTCACTTCCCTATATACCCAGTTAGGAAGAGGACCTGATCGCCTCCGCCGCTCCCGACTTCTCCGGTAAGCGCCGGAAGGCGCGGGAGAGCGGTGGGAGGAGGGGGCCCCTCTCCCGCCGCGATAATGTTTATCTCGTTATCTCGTGGCGAATCCGCCACAGAGACCACCATTACCGCTTACAGGACCGCTCGGTGAAAAGATGAATATCTCAGTTGTGGCAGCTGCTGCTGCTGTTACCGAGATAGCCATCTTTAAAGTGACGACGTATATGTACGTGAGCGGGTCCTTAAGTGGTGCATATCATTTTAGATCAGGGTCTCAAACCGGCGGCCCCCCAGCTGTTGCGAAACTACAAGTCCCATGAGGCATTGCGAGGCTAACAGTTACAAGGCATGATGGGACTTGTAGTTTTGCAACAGCTGGAGGGCCGCCAGTTTGAAACCCCCTGCTTTAGGTAAATAATATTATGTGATAACATTTTTGCATTAAATTCTATTTTAATGTTGCTAAGCTGTGTACTGCAGTGAGGAAAAAAAAAAAAAGATAAATAAAAACACAAAATAAAATTGTGTTAATCGGCGTTGGCTGTGAAATGATTTAGCGCTATTGTCCTTGTGCAATCCAGTAAGAAGGAGGTCGTGTTTTCTGGATGGTTTAGGACACGACTGGTACTTTTGAGCAATAAATAT
The DNA here is from genome assembly GCA_029574335.1 of Rana kukunoris. Classification (NCBI taxonomy): domain Eukaryota; kingdom Metazoa; phylum Chordata; class Amphibia; order Anura; family Ranidae; genus Rana; species Rana kukunoris. Next base: position 52,178 of record JAJQKJ010002613.1, on the reverse strand, counting down.
GTGAAGACGACATCTGAAAGTGTTTAGGAGACCAACAATTGAACATCCGTGCCAAGAGAAGACAACATCAAAGGAACATGCAATCTGCAAAGTCACTGTGACATCTGGATGGGGGCGATAGACGCCGAAAAGGGGCGGGGCTCAGGAAAGCGGCAGGCAATGTACATTAATAATTGATATCTCTGCATAGCGCAGGAGTGCCAAGGATTTTTTTTTTCTTTGGGTTAAATTAACCTTTAATTTGCTCATACTGGCCTGGCCTATTTCAGTATCCATAGTCCAGGAGCATGTAATGCCGCGTACACACGATCGGATTTCCGATGGCATAAAATCCGATGGAATTTTTAGTTGGAATTCCGATGAAGCTGACTTTCATCAGTCTTGCCTACACACTATCAGACTAAATTCCGACCGTCCAAAACACGGTGACGTAAAACACGACGACGAGCCAAGAAAAATGAAGTTCAGTGCTTCCGAGCATGCGTCGACTTGATTCTGAGCATGCGTGGATTTTGGATAAGGGTATATGGGGCCACACGCAAACAAGCAAAAGGAGATTCAGCCAAGATTTTAGTTTTAGTTCTCAAAATATGTTTTCGCTAATTTAGAATTTTGTTTAATTCACCCAAATTTTTACCTTAATTTTGAAATTCACCTAAATAGTAACAGCTATTACTATGTTGGTTTACATCAACTGGCATTCACTTTTCATGAAAAAAAACAACATTTTTCTTATATTATAAAAGAAAATTTGTACAGTGACACCAGATAATTAACAAATGTTCCCTGTATCTGCCCCAAAGCGTGTGAACTCACCATGTCTCCATAGATCTCATCAGCCAGGATAGGTACACACTGCCTGGATGCCACTGTAAAGACATTCGGGTAAAATTATTTCAGAGCATTTTTTTTATTTTTATGAAACGTAAAAGTAAAAAAAAAAAAAGACAACTAAAATTATAATGTATTTTTATAATGTATTTTGTTAACCACTTGCTGACCACCGCACGCACTTTTACGTCGGCACGTCGGCAGAATGGCATGGACAGGCAAATGGGTGTACACGTACGTCCCTTTAAATTTGCCGTGAGCTCTGTGATCTTGCCCGTGGGACCCGCGGACTCGATGTCGGTGTCACGTGGCGGCAGAACAGGGGGATGCCTATGTAAACAAGGCATCTCCCTCTTCTGCCTAGTGACAGGACACCGATCGTCTGCTCCCTGTCATCAGGAGCAGTGATCAGTGTCGTGTCACAGTAAGCCCCGCCCCCAGACAGTTAAAATCACTGCCTAGGACACACTTAACCCCTTCTTAGCCCCCTAGTGGTTAACCCTTTCCCTGACAGTCACATTTACACAGTAATCAGTGCATTTTTATAACGTATAAATGTGAATGGTCCCAAAATAGTGTCAAAAGTGTTCTTCACTCAGCTATCTGTGGCCCTTTACTGGTTGTACCTAATCTCCTACTCAACTGTTGGTGGTCCTTCCTGGCAAAGACCGATTTTGATAACAAAGTCCTACTCAACCCATAGAGATTCTCGAACTCATCTATCTGTGGCTCTTTACTGGTTGTACCTAATTTCCTACTCAGCTGTTGGTGGTCCTTCTTGACAAAGACTGATTTTGGTAATTCCCTGTGGGTCCTACTCAACCAATAGAGATGGTCCAACTCAGCTATCTGTGGCTCTTTACTGGTTGTACCTAATTTCCTACTGAACTGTTGGCAAAGACTGATTTTGGTAAGTCTCTGTGGGTCTTACTCAACCCATAGAGATTCTCCAACTCAGCTATCTGTGGCTCTTTACTGGTTGTACCTAATTTCCTACTCAACTGTTGGTGGTCCTTCTTGGCAAAGACAGATTTTGGTAACATAAAGTCCTACTCAACCCCTAGAGATTCTCCAACTCAGCTATCTGTGGCCCTTTACTGGTAGTACCTAATTTTCTTACTCAACTGTTGGTGGTCCTTCTTGGTAAAGAAAGACTGATTTTGGTAAGTCTTTGTGGGTCCTAGTTACCCATAGAGGTTCTCCAACTCAGCTATCCGTGGCCCTTTACTGGTTGTACCTAATTTCCTACTCAACTGTTGGTGGTCCTTCTTGGCAAAGACTGATTTTGGTAAATCCCTGTGGGTCCTACTCAACCAATAGAGGTGCTCCAACTCAGCTATCTGTGGCTCTTTGCTGGTTGTACCTAATTTCCTACTCAGCTGTTGGTGGTCCTTCTTGGCAAAGACTAATTTTGGTAAGTCTCTGTGGGTCTTACTCAACCCATAGAGATTCTCCAACTCAGCTATCCGTGGCCCTTTACTGGTTGTACCTAATTTCCTACTCAACTCTTGGTGGTCCTTCTTGGCAAAAAGACTGATTTTGGTAACGTAAACTCCTACTCAACCCATAGAGATTCTCCAACTCAGCCATCTGTGGCCCTACCCAAATAACATATTCAACAAAGCACTATGTGATCGATTGTGTGTCTTGAAGAGATTCAATTGGTCAACAGCAATTTATGGGTCTTTAACCGTTCCATACTTATGAACAGCAGGACTTACCAGCAATAATTTTCTGCAAGTGTTTCTTGCTGAAGACAGAGCCGCAAGGATTGGATGGGTTATTGACAATGATACAGGCGGTCTTATCATCCACTAGAGACTCCATGTGTTTCAGATCAATCTCCCAGGACTTCTCTGGCTGCAAACACAACACAATGTCAGTGGTGGAAACTCGAGAGTTCTTGAGTTCAACATACAGCCACGTATCCAAAAAAAAAATGTGATAGTGAATTTTAAAATCAAGATGTATTATTTGTGACCATATGGATATTTGGCTCGTGACATCATAAATATGGCGGCAATACGAGAGATCAACATCATCCAAACTGGATGACTTCAGCAAATTGTATAATTCTGCGATTTTTGGACCTCAGGTCAGTTTTTCGACCTGCTATTGGAAAAAGGATGGAATGACAACACATATTCCAACCATTCGCGTTATTATATGTGAGAACATTTTCCAGTTTTGAGGTTATTTTCCATGGCTAGATAGCTAAGAAGCTTGGTATACAAGCCAAAAAAATATATAGTACAGAACACTTTCTTGTACCAATTTATTTCCGATCTCTTCTTTGCTTCCTTTTTGGAGAACCAAAGTAGAGTCAGGGCCAATTGGGGTAAGCTGGTGGGTACCTGGGCAGAGTAATGCACTGGGGGCCCCACGAGCTTACCCCAATTTACACCCCAACTTTTAAGAAATAAAGTATAAATAGTTGATAGAATTAAACATACGTTCATTATTATTTTCAATAAAATTGGAAAAAATTCCATAAATCAAAGACTAGTCAACACAAAGGGCACAGTACGGGGGGGGGGGGGGTGCAGAAGGGCACAACACTGGGATTAGGAGGGCACAGTATAGGTTCCGGGATGCTTCCCAGGACACAACCTTATCGGGACAGTTTAGTAAAAAGCATAAGAGCCGGTTCACACTGGGGCAACTCGTCAGGCAACTCAGCCACCTGACAAGTCGCGTTCCATTCTATTCAATAGAACCGTTCTAATAGGAGTGACGCAAGTCGCTCCGACTTAGAAAAAGGTTCTTGTACGACTTTTGGGGGCGACTGAGGGCGACTTGCATTCACTTATATACAGAAGTGATTTTGCAAGTCGCCCCCGAAGTCGTGCTGCCCCAGTGTGAACCGGCTCTAACTGTCCCAGCATATCCAGGACAGTTGGCAAGTATGATATAATGCAAGATTATTGTGGGGCCCCCATGTTCCTGGGGCCCCTGGGCAGTGCCCAGGAGCGCCCTTGCATTAAGATAACCCTGGGTAGAGTACCCTGTTCTTGTGAACGTTTTTAGAATGGGAAAATTTGAAGACAAGGTCAGTGCAGGGCTTATCCCACCAATGCCTTAAACCTAACATATATTTGTTTTTTTTTACATTGACGATGTCCTGCTTAGTAGAGAAGGGAGATAACTTTTATGTTAAGAAAACCGTCATGGCTTTTTGTTGGCAGATTCCAATGCACAGATAAGTCCTTTTTTTTTTAAAGCTGCTATTTAGCCAAAAGATACCTCGCCATCCGTCCATGGCGGATCGGATCGGGTGAGATCCTCAGATCTCACCATAGGAGACAGCGGCGCTGCACAAGCCCCTCCCCGCTCAGTGAGCAGAGAGGGACTTGTCATCCGCCAGCTCAGCGGAGATCTGCGGAGAGAACTCCCGCGGGGGCTGGCGAACTCCGCTGAGACGGAGTCTGCCTAGTGTAAAAGGGGACCTAAGGGGACATCAGATTAATGCTAACTATATATGTTACAACTGAACATTTTCTATTTTTTTCCATTAAAAAAAAGTTTCAAATAAAAATATAATCACCTTTCCCCCAACTGCCAGTACTGGCTGGGTCAACCAAGATTCTTCAATAACCATAGGTGTGTGCAGCCTATTGCATTAGGGTCTGCACCCCAAACACACATGAACGCCACCTGCTGCCACATGGAGGAGGCTCTGATGGTGGGAGACAGTTGATTGGGAGCATACTATGGTACACTCTAAATACGAGTGTAGTGTGTTCCTATAGTTGACCTTAGCCTTTAATATAAAGGGGGCATTTACACTGGCCACTGGCACCCCAAACCACCCACCTGGTGCCACTCCTGGATTATGTTAATGTACATGGGGTGATTAGGCACACCCAGCACACCTTGTGCGCACACCTATGTCAATAACATGTCTTGAATCTCATTTTCCTGTAGTGTGGTATTAATCACATATACATACATGGATGATGCTTTACTATTTATGACGGAAAATACTCACAATCAAGTTGTAGAGTTTCACTTCCACCCCCAGAGATAAAGCCAATGTCTTGTAGAGGGAAAACCCAGGCCGAGGGACCAGGATGTTTTGGCCTGGATTGGCTAGCACGGCCAGAGCCAGTTCAATAGCTTGGCTGCAACCACTGGTGAGGATAACGTCCTAAGAGCAGAGATGACCAAAAGTAAGAAGACATAATGATATTGGATGACTTGCTTATTCAAACACTTAGGGCCAGATTCAGAAAGGACGTACGACGGCGTAAGTCTGAAATGAGTGCCGTCGTATCTCGGCGCCTGATTCAAAGAATCAGATTCGTCGGAATTTAGGCAAGATCTGACCGGCGTAAGTCTCTTACGCCGTCGGATTTTAACTGCATTTTTACGCTGGCCGCTAGGTTGGGCTTCCGTAGATTTCGACGTAGAATATGCAAATTAGGTAGATACGCCGATTCACGAACATAGTTGCGCCCGTCGTAGTGATATACGTCGTTTACGTAGGCGTAGGCGTTCGACCAGCGTAAAGTTACCCCTGCTATATGAGGCGCAGCCCATGTTAAGTATGGACGTTGGAACAGCGTCGAATTGTACGTCGTTTACTTAGTTTGCGTAAGTCATTCAGGAATGGGGCTGGGCGTAAGTTACGTTCACGTCGATATCAATGAATATTTCCGACGTGATTTTGGAGCATGCGCACTGGGATACGTCCACGGCCGGCGCATGCGCAGTTCGTTCGGCGTGTCATTTACGCGGGGTCACGATTAGTTTACATACAACACGCCCACTGCCAGCCTACTTTGAATTACGCGGGCTTACGCCTGCACATTTACACTACGCCGCCGTGAGTTCTCTGTGAATACGGCACCTGCCTCTCAAAGTTACGGCGGCGTAGTGTAAATGAGATACGCTACGCCGCCGGAAAGTTACGCGATTCTATCGGAATCTCGCCCTTAGTGCTATAAGCCAGGATTTCTAAATGTATATTTGGCCAGTGGGAAAGAAAGGAATGATTTCCGTGGTTCTGTCCACTGTCCTTAAAGAGTAAGTCCATGCAAAATGTATATATTTTTTTGTTTTGGCATAAAATGGTGAGGGACTAAACACCTTTGTTGTGTTTTTACTGCTATCTGTGAGATTGGAGAGATTTCCCTCTCTAACTTTCATGGTGACAAAGAGCAGAAAAATCTGCAAAATATTTCAATACACTTGCTCCAATGACATTTGTCAGAGAGGATGTTTTCCTGACTTTGGAGAGCTTTACCTATTTTGCATTTTGTCTATTGGACAGGGACTGAGGGGAAAACTGGACGTGAGTTCCCACCCTTTGCTACCCTTTTTAGAAATTGAAAAAATCTGTCCAATGGGCTCTGTTTTGTATTTTACTCTTTTTCTAAAATCTCAAAAAAAGGTAAAAAATTTTTTTAAATGTATATAGTTTTAGATATACTTAACATTTTTGATGTTTTAGTGCTCATTTATTTTATTTTTTTACTGTAAAACACTGTAAAACATCAAAAGCTGAAAGTATACCTAAAACTATGCTATATATATTAAGAAAGCTTTTTTTAGGAAGAAAAACTGTAAAAACATAATTTTTTTTATTATATTTAAAACGATATTATATATTAAGAAATATTGCAGTTTCAGCTTCCAGGTTTTATTGCCAAAGTTTAACTGAAGAAGCTGAGGTTAGGAGCTGATTGGTTTCTATGCCTAAGTTTGCACTCTCCATTATTAAATAAACCCCATTGAGTCCATACGACTGGCATACATGCAAAGTCCCTTTCGCTACCACCAACCTACCTTGGCTTCCAATGGAGCTTCGGGACACGTGTAGAATTTGGCAATTACTTCCCTGCTTGACTGATATCCTACAAATGAATCAGAAAACAATGATAGTAACCCTTTCTTTCAACAGAGTTTATATGACTGTTTTGAACCACCTGGACCATTGGTTGACTGATTGCCCACTTGAACCTCTGGTGGACTGATTTGACCACCTGAACCACTGGTTGACTGGTTTGACCACCTGAACCACTGGTTGACTGGTTTGACCACCTGAACCACTGGTTGACTGTTTTGAACCACCTGGACCATTGGTTGACTGGTTTCCCACTTGAACCTCTGGTGGACTGATTTGACCACCTGAACCACTGGTTGACTGGTTTGACCACCTGAACCACTGGTTGACTGGTTTGACCACCTGAACCACTGGTTGACTGTTTTGAACCACCTGGACCATTGGTTGACTGGTTGCCCACTTGAACCACTGGTTGACTGGTTGCCCACTTGAACCACTGGTTGACTGGTTTGACCACCTGAACTACTGGTTGACTGTTTTGAACCACCTGGACCATTGGTTGACTGGTTGCCCACTTGAACCTCTGGTGGACTGATTTGACCACCTGAACCACTGGTTGACTGGTTTGACCACCAGATGCTAATAAGATGCTGTTTTCATTTTAAAATCTACAGTAAAAAAGGGGCAGATGGAACCTAATTATCTTTTTGCATAAATTATAATCTAACGATTTATTAAACATCTAGTTAAACATATGAATTAGGCGTTCAGCCAACCATTAACTAACTTTCCAGTATTGTATCATATTAAATGGAGGGAAACTCTTGATAGTTGTTAAAAATGTTTATATATAAAATGATGCAGATAAAGAAAATGTAAAAGAGCAGATCTACACGAAAAATGACCTTGTGCCGGGACTGACCTATACTTGGAGCGTATCCATTATACTTCTTAGAGTCGATTGCTTCCTTCATAGCTCTGGTAACCTCGTTATCAGTTGGAAGGTTCCCAAATATCGTAGGGTCTCCTACAACACAAAAAAAGAAATGACGTTGAGATCAAGATCATTGAGTTTACCCCATGTGAATGTTAGGGCTGTTTTTAGAAACCACTGGGTCCCACACAGCCAACCCGACAGGGCCACCCCAAAATAAACACAGTTTACTACGCTTCAGTTTTGAATGAACACAGTGAGTGATCAGTACTGATCACTCATTGTGTTCATTCAATAAAGGAAGGGGTTGGTATATGTGACATATTTACTGGACACATCCCTCGCTCTCCATCCTCAAGGATCCTATTGTGTGCTTGCAGCTGCCGGTGTGAAGGAGAGGAGGGAAGCTGGCAGCACTGCAAGGGTGGGCACAGCCTGTGCAGCAGGGGGAAGTGTATGGTGCACAAGGAAAGTGATCAGTGCAGTGAGGGACCACTGCTAGAACCGATCCCCTGTATGGTTCTCTCTGCAGCAGCTGAAAGTTGGTGGGAGGCAGAGGAGAAGAAACCAGCTTTCAGCTGCTGCAGAGAGAGCCATACAGGGGATCGGTTCCAGTAATTGTTCCCTCCCACGCTGTGCCGATTACACTTCCTGCCCACATCCGATTCACCCATCTGCATGTGCCCCCCTGCTGGCCTGGGACCCGTACGGGATGATTGGTGGTACCCCCTTATCTACGTCCCTGCTGAATGTTATGGGAAAAGCAACACAGTCGGGTTGATTTACCAAAGGCAAAGGCTGATACCTAGTGCCTGACAAATTTAATTCTCCTGAGGAAGCCACAAATGTGGCGAAACATGTAGAGAGAATTTCTTGCACATTCTTGAAACTGTATTTTATCACTGGATGGATTTTTTATATTCTGTCATTTAAAAATGTTCTAAAAAAAATATACATTTTTCCATATACTTTATTGTTCTAATTTCGCACCTTTAAAATCCCAAATCCCTACTTATTATTGAGTTTGACTAAATGTAGACTTTAAAATGAGCTTGTTATTTGAGGAACATAAGAGCTCAATTAAACCGGAGGACTGTTAGAAGGTCTAGAAATGAAATGACACACTGACCTATAGACAAGGCAATCAGTGGCTTGTTGGGATTGGGCGTGGCTTTCATAGTGTCCACAATGGCTCGGATGGGATTAAACGTCTTCTTTGACATTTCAGACGCCCGTATTGACCACCTCGGTTTCCGGCTTTTGATCTTCTCGATGCCATTTGTCCCTTGAATGTTGACGTGTACATCCAGGACTTTAGGGTGGACCGAGGAGCCGTTCACCTGAATCACGTAGGCGTCCGTCTGCATTTCTGCTGTAAGGTGATATAAAGAATATTACTGGGTGGAGCTAAGATAAACCACCAGCATTTAATTTTTTTTTTTTAATTTACATAAAAAAATTTACTTTCAATAAAGGCGCAAAAATGGGTCTGCAAGAAATGAAGTCCCATAGTGTAATAATATGACAATTATTAAATACACTAGTAAGTGAAAATTTTAAAGAGGAAAGTATATTTTATCTATTATGTTCAATACCCCCCCCCAAAAAAATCATAAGATAAATTTAAAATTTTGCAGTTACAGTGGAACCTCAGATTACGAGCATAATCCGTTCCAGGAGGATGCTCGTAATCCAAAGCACTTACATATCAAAGCAAGTTTCCCCATAGAAGTCAGGGGCAGGGCAGGACTTAGATTGGTGGGGGCCCCTGGGCATAAGTGTTGATTGAAGGGGCCCCCTGGAGCCGAGAAGCGGGTAGGTCTAAGTTGTTGAGCAGGTGTCACCGAGCAACTACCGATCATAGTTGTTGAGCGGGGGGGGTTGGAGGAGGTGATCAGAGTTGTTGAGCGGGGGGTTGGGGGAGGTGATCAGAGTTGTTGAGCGGGGGGTTGGGGGAGGTGATCAGAGTTGTTGAGCGGGGGTTGGGGGAGGTGATCAGAGTTGTTGAGCGGGGGGTTGGGGGAGGTGATCAGAGTTGTTGAGTGGGGGGGTTGGGGGAGGTGATCAGAGTTGTTGAGCGGGGGGGTTGGGGGAGGTGATCAGAGTTGTTGAGCGGGGGTTGGAGGAGGTGATCAGAGTTGTTGAGCGGGGGGGATTGGAGAGGAGGTGATCAGAGTTGTTGAGCGGGGGGTTGGGGGAGGTGATCAGAGTTGTTGAGCGGGGGGTTGGGGGAGGTGATCAGAGTTGTTGAGCGGGGGGTTGGGGGAGGTGATCAGAGTTGTTGAGCGGGGGGTTGGGGGAGGTGATCAGAGTTGTTGAGTGGGGGGGTTGGGGGAGGTGATCAGAGTTGTTGAGCTGGGGGATTGGGGGAGGTGATCAGAGTTGTTGAGCGGGGGGGTTGGGGGAGGTGATCAGAGTTGTTGAGCGGGGGGGGGTTGGGGGAGGTGATCATAGTTGTTGAGCGGGGGGGTTGGGGGAGGTGATCAGAGTTGTTGAGTGGGGGGGTTGGAGGAGGTGATCAGAGTTGTTGAGCAGGGGGTTGGAGAGGAGGTGATCAGAGTTGTTGAGCGGGGGGTTGGGGGAGGTGATCAGAGTTGTTGAGCGGGGGGGTTGGGGGAGGTGATCAGAGTTGTTGAGCGGGGGTTGGAGGAGGTGATCAGAGTTGTTGAGCGGGGGGGTTGGAGGAGGTGATCAGAGTTGTTGAGCGGGGGGTTGGAGAGGAGGTGATCAGAGTTGTTGAGCGGGGGGTTGGGGGAGGTGATCAGAGTTGTTGAGCGGGGGTTGGAGGAGGTGATCAGAGTTGTTGAGCGGGGGGATTGGAGAGGAGGTGATCAGAGTTGTTGAGCGGGGGGATTGGAGAGGAGGTGATCAGAGTTGTTGAGCGGGGGGTTGGGGGAGGTGATCAGAGTTGTTGAGCGGGGGGTTGGGGGAGGTGATCAGAGTTGTTGAGCGGGGGGTTGCCTCGGCTGTCTACCAAATACTGATCATAGTTGTTGAGTGAGGGGGGGTCATAATTGTTGAGCAGGGGGGACACAGCCCAATCACAGTAGTTGTTGAGCGGGTGCTACCACTAGACGGACTTCTTACCTCTTCATCAGCAACTGCTTGGCTCTTCCTGCTTCCTTGCTTCCTCCTCTCATGCTGCATGGCTCTTCCTGCTTCCTCCCCGGGGCCCCCTATTGGGCGGGCCCGTGGGCTTGAGCCCAGTCAAACCCAATGGTAAGTCTGGCCCTGGTCAGGGGAAACGAAAATGATTCGTTCTGCATTGACTTCAGTGGCATGCAATACCGCATGTGGTCAGAGGTGGTGGTGGGGGGCACCGGAGAACCTTGTAAATACTCGGAAAGGCTCCGGTACAGCTCGGCTGAACTCGGAAAACCTTGGAAAGGCTAGAGAACTGAGTTTTTTTGAGATTTTCCAAGTATTTCCGAACAGTTCCGAACGGCTCCAATCGGCTGCGCTTGGCTCCGGCAGCACCACACCTCAGGACAAATGCGGTATTGCACATCGTTGTGGCTTTAATCCTGCGTGACAACACTCGCAAACCGAGTCAGGCTTTTCCCCCAAAAAATTCTGTTATTGCCAAACGCTCGTTAGCCGCGTTACTCGTAATCCGAGGTTCCACTGTATTTTTTCTTGTTATAAAGCCCAGCATGCTTTTCATTTATTTATTAAATAAATATTTTATACAAATAATTACAAGGGTAAAACATTTTTTGATAAAAAATACTGGAATATATTTTAGAAGTTTATACAATAGGAAACTTTAAAAAGAAAAAAATGAAAAAAGGAATAGTTAAGATTAAAAATAAATAACTGAAAAAAAAAATAATAATAATACTAATAGGTCTTTTAATTCTACTGTAACCAAGAATACTAGACCAATCTATAAAACCTTCCAAGTCATTAACGATGATCTCCTTAATGATGATCATCTCAAAAAAAATGTAAACGTCTAATAAACCTTGAGAAAGCTTAAATTGTAAAAAAAAAAAAAAGAGAACTACCGGTACTATAGTATGCATTATTTTATTTTTTTTTAAATACAAGAGCTCCTTCAATGTATTAAGAAGGAAGAAGAATTATTATTATTATTTCCCCATCATAGGTACTCTAAATCAGCCAATTTGGTGCCTAGAAATGGGTATAAATTATAAAAATGAATAAATGATAAATATAAGGACAAGAGTCGCAGATGAATATATTAATAGGTATATTTCTGTGCTAAAAGATTCTGCTGAATCAAAATCTGATAGCGTAGTCTACACAAGAATATATTAAATTGCATTTTATAGAAAGTGTAAATTTGGAACACAGTAATTAAATTAAAAAAAAAAAAAAAAACACTTTTAGCAAGCCTACTAAGAAAAAAAAAATCTGTAAATAGCAAAAAATAGTACTGAAAACATAAACTGGGGTCCCAGAAACCACAATCAAAGATAATACAAATTAATTGCAGTAGAAATATCAATTTGTAAGATCCTCAAACATCGTTCCTAACCCCATATCCGCTATGCAGCTACAATAAATGACTAGAATAATTCAGCTGAAATTGTTAAATTTGACAAATTCTACCTAATATTGCTGATATTCTCTTACATTGGAATATGGCATCATTAACAGTTGCCATTTATATTGCAATTAATGATTTGTATTATCTTTAAACACATTTACTATTTTTTTTTGTAATATTTTGAAACATATTCAATTATTAAATAGGTTTATCAAAAGTGTTTTTTTTTTAAATCAAATGATTAAAAAAATGTACTTATTAAACATACATACCAATATAACAAATTAGTCAATATATTTAGCAAAAATAGAAAAAACACGCACACAATAAACAAACATTGCACCTCTCGGACTAAAGTAAATTAACATATAAAAAACAACCCATAATAAAGATATAAAAGTGTTTTAATAATATCATTCTTAGTATTCCCAGATCCCACTTCCTATAACATTTCATTTAATATATGTTAATAGACTTAAAAAATAAATATATATATATTTAGTTAATAAAGTTACGGTAAAGGACAGTATAAAACATTTACATGAAATCCTGCATGAAATGAACACTTAACATAATACAGGAAAATTGTTTAAAAGACAAAATACACTATATTCAAAAAATAACATAAACTCAGGGCAGAACATATAATTTGTATTATTTACTTTATTCTTATAATTTAATTACACTTTTATTTTTAAAGATGTCTTTATTAGCTATTATAAATCTACAGATTAAATACTTAAAAGTTATATATTTTTTTCATAATAAAATAAGTAAAAAAAAGTGATAAACAGATTAAATGATCCTAAACCATAGTTGCATAATTGCATAATTTAATTTTAATTTTTAAAGATCTATTTATTAGTTATTATAAATCTACAGATTAAATACTTAAAAGTGATATATTTTTTTCATAATAAAATAAGTAAAAAAAAGTGATAAACAGATTAAATGATCCTAAACCATAGTTGCATAATTGCATAATTTAATTTTAATTTTTAAAGATCTATTTATTAGTTATTATAAATCTACAGATTAAATACTTAAAAATTCGATTTTCTCTTAACAAAATAAGTAAAATAAGTGCCAAAAGTTCAAGTTATACACACATTAAATGAGCCTAAACCATAATTGCATAATTTAATTTAATTTTCTTTTTCACAAAAATAATTGAATTAACATTTTTAAGGATCTATGTATTGGCTATTATAAATCTACAGATTAATTACTTAACAATTCTATTTTTTTTTTCATAATAAAATAAGTAAAAGAAGTGACAAAAGTGCAACACACATTAATTGATCCTAAACCATAATTGCATAATTTAATTTAATTTACATTTTTAAAGATAAATCTAATGGATAAATATTTAAAAATTATATTTTCTTCTTAAAAAAATAAGTAAAAGAAGTGACAAAAGTGCAAGTTATACGCACATTAAATGATCCTAAACCATAATTGCATAATTTAATTTAATTTAACATTTTAAAGATCTATTTATTAGCTATTAGAAATCTACAGATTAAATACTTAAAAATTCAATTTTTTTTCCTAAAAAAATACAAGTAAAAGAAGTGACAAAAGTGCCAGTTATATACACCTTAAACCAATTAAAAAATGTTTTAACATTTAAAAATAAAAACAAAAATGTTCCTAAAATAGCTAAATAATAAATATAATTCAATTTTAATTTTGTATATTCATTTGAAACTAAAATAAATATTGCGCCTACTTACCTCCGTATGTAAAGTCTACCTTGTGTTCAGGGATGAGGTAATCTCTTGTCTCTCGGAAATCCAACACAGCTGACCAGAAGAGTTACAGGTTAGGCAACACTGTCTTTAAAATAGTCCCAAAAAATGGGAGTTGGACCTTTTTCCGTGTTCCTATTGGTCAAAAAAGGAGGGCTGTGTTCCCTATCTAGAGCATCCCTCCTATTGCTTTATGTGACATATTGAACTGATTTTGAAGGCATCTCTATTAACTGTTTGAAGAATCTCTCAAAAACACGAGATTTGTTCTAACTTGTTTGATGTTTAATGTGCATACGTGACCAAAACATGTTTGCACAATCTACACTGGAAATACCTTAGTGATATACTATAGGATCGAGGACTGACAGAATAATAATAATAATAATAATAATAATAATTATATATATATATATATATTTTTTTTTTTTTTAATTATTATACATACATATATAAATAAATAAATATACACACATATATATATATATATATAATAAATAAAATATATATATATATATATATATATTATATATATATATATATATAAATAATTATATATATATATATATATATATATATATATATATATATATATATATATAAATACAATGGGCCAGATCCACAGAGCCAGTACGCCGGTGTCTCTCCTGATACGCCGGCGTACTTTCAAATTACCCGCGTCGTATCATTACTTTGAATCCTCAAACCGTGATACGACGGCTTCGATCCGTCAGGCTTACGTCTTTGTACGCCTTCGGATCTACGCTGCAATCTTTTTGCGCCCACTGGGTGGAGTTTGCGTAGTCTTCCGCGTCGGGTATGCAAATGAGCTTTTTACGGCGATCCACGAAGTTACGACCGGCCGTCGCATTCTCTAACGTCGTCGCTAGTCGGCTTTTTCCGGCGTATAGTTAAAGCTGCTATTATCCGGTCTATAGTTAGACTGGCCATGTTAAGTATGGGCGTCGTTCCCGCGTCGAATTTTCAATTTTTTTTTTTTTTGCGTAAGTCGTCCGTGAATAGGAATGTACGTAACTTACGCTACAAAAAAAAAAAATTATGTTTCGACGTAATTTCGCGCAATGCACGGCGGGAAATTTCTGAACGGAGCAGGCGCAGTTCGATCGCCGCGGGGACGCGCCTAATTTAAATGATTCACGCCCCCTAATCGCGTATTTCGATTACGCCGCGAGAATTTCACTACGCCGCCGTACCTTACGGGCCGAAATCTTTCTGGATTCGACTTAGAGCCAGGTAAAATACGGCGGCGTAGTGTATCTCTGGTACCCCCCTTCTCCCCCCCTTTTTTTTTTTTCATTCTTCCTCTTCCCTTTTTTGGAGGCCTGCGCCGTCGTATCTTAGGGTGCAATATTTGCGCTGGCCGCTGGGTGGCGCTTCCATTGAGTTCGACGTAGAATATGCAAATGAGTCGTTACGCCGATTCACGATTGTGCGCTTGCCCATCACAGTAAAGCTACGCCGTTTCCGTAAGAGATATGCGGCGTAAAGATAAACATGCCCCCTAGGTGGCGTACTCAATGTTAAGTATGGCCGTCGTTCCCGTGTCTCAATTTGAAAATTTTACATTGTTTGCGTAACTCGTCCATGAACAGGGCTGGACGCCATTTACGTTCACGTCGAAACCAATGACGTCCTTGCGACGTCATTTGGAGCAATGCAGCCTGGGATATTTTCCGGACGGCGCATGCGCAGTACGTTCGGCGCGGGAACGCGCTTAATTTAAATGCTCCACGCCCCCTACCCGGCTAATTTGAATTAGGCGGGCTTGCGCCGGGTGATTTACGCTACGCCGCCGCAACTTTACAGGCAAGTGCTTTGTGAATAAAGCACTTGCCTGATAAACTTGCGGCGGCGTCACGTAAATCAAATACGTTACGCCCGCCAAAATATACGACCATCTACGTGAATCTGGCCCTATGTTTTAAAAATTTTAATAAAAACAAATTAAATATAAATATATTTACACAAAATAATATTTTACAAAAATAAATATAAATCTGAATCAGAATTTAACCCTTTAGGGCTCAACATATCGAATCTATGGATCCAAGAAACTTCTTGTTTTCCTAAATTAGGTTCCCTATATACATGTGTGTATCTCTCTCTCTCTCTCTCTCTATATATATATATATATAAATATATATATCTACCTAATGTAATGGCGGCGATTATCGATTTTTATCGTGACTGCGACATTATGGCGGACACGTCGGAAAACTTTTGCCACTATTTTGGGACCCTTCACATTTATACAGCGATCAGTGCTGTAAATGACACTGGCAGTAAAGGGATTGACCACTAGGGGGCGGGAAAGGGTGAAAGGGGTGTCCTAGGGAGTGATTCTAACTGTATGGGGGCGGGGCTTACTTGTGACACAACACTGATCTCTGCTCCCGATGACAGGGATCAGACGATCGGTGTCCTGTCACTAGGCAGAACCGGAACATGCTTGTTTACAACGGCATCCTTCCGTTCTGCAGCTCAGTGACACGCGATCGTGGGACACCGGAGGACATCGAGTCCGTGGGTCCTGCCGGCACAATCACGGAGCTCGCGGCAGGGGCAAGCGCATGCGCCCACACGGCGGCAAATTTAAAGGGACATATATGTACGTCGATTTGCCTGTCCGTGCCATTCTGCTACGTAAATGTTCGTGCGGCGGTCCTTAAATGGTTAAGCTTTAAGAAAACGTATCGGAGCCTAATGCCCGTACACACGATCGGAAATTCCGCCAGTAAAAGTCCGATGATAGCTTTTGGTCGGAAATTCGTAGGCTCCGTCTGTATTTTGCTGTCGGAATTTCTGCCAGCAAAAGATTGAGAGCTGGTTCTCAAATTTTCCGACGGAATTTTTTTTCTGTAGCAACTCCGACGCGCAAAATTCTGACGCATGCTCGGAAACAATTTGACGCATGCTCGGAAACAATTCGGCGCATGCTCGGAAGCATTGAACATAATATTTTTGGCTCGTCGTAGTGTTGTACGTCACCGCGTTCTTGACGGACGAAAAGTTCAGGGAACTTTTGTGTGACCGTGTGTATGCAAGCCAAGCTTGAGCTGAATTCCGACGGAAAATCCGATCTTGTGTACGGGGCATAACATTTTTTTATTACACATCACAATATTAATATAAAATATGATTCCGAAAATTCAAAATGCTTTTCTTCAAAAATGTATTTGGGCCACTCTTACATTAAAGAAGTTGACGTCATGCGGCCAATAGAAATGTGCCATGGGTGGGTCCAGTAGAGCAAACAAGGCCACACACACCTCCGGGAAGTGATACTATACCTTTAATACTTCCAATAGCTACAATAGAGCGCACCTCAGGGGGCAGGAAGGTCAGAGAGGTTCCTTTTCTCTTCCATCTGCCAAGTTCAATGCTCTGCTGGACGGTGCTGTTCTCCAAAGCAAACACGAGCCTCGGTAACAGGACACCGGCCTCTCAGCAGATTCACATTTTTCAAGAGACTCGGTGTGACAGCCAAAGTGCCCTACTGATTGAAGATTTATGGTGCCGCAATTCCCTTGTGGGCATATCATTGCTCCTTCCTCAAAACACAAGGAGTACCGTTGCCTTAAAAGGATAACTCCACTCAAGACAAAAGTCCTCTTTTGTGTTAATACAAATATTTTAGGACCTTCCATACATACATAGACTGTATCTCGGTATTCTCACTTTATGCCGCGTACACACGATCGGAATTTCCGACAGCAAAACCGTGTATTTTTTTTCCCCGAGGTTTGTTGGCGCAACTTGTGTTGCATACACACGGTCACACAAATGTTGTCTGAAATTCTAAACTCCAAGAACGTGGTGGAGTACAACACTATTGGTAGGTTGAGGCCTCTAGTCTGACCTGCTGCCTAGTGGTAGGTTGAGGCCTCTAGTCTGACCCGCTGCCTAGTGGTAGGTTGAGGCCTCTAGTCTGACCTGCTGTCTAGTGTTGGGTTGAGGTCTCTGGTCTGTCCTGCTGCCTAGTGGTAAGTTGAGGCCTCTGGTCTGTTTTGCTGCCTAGTGGTAGGTTGAGGTCTCTGGTCTGTCCTGCTGCCTAGTTGTAGGTTGAGGCCTCTGGTCTGTCCTGCTGCCTAGTAGCAGGTTGAGGCCTCTAGTCTGTCTTGCTGCCTAGTGGTGGGTTTAGGTCTCTGGTCTGTCCTGCTGCCTAGTGGTAGGTTGAGTTCTCTGGTCTGTCCTGCTGCCTTGTGGTGGGTTGAGGTCTCTAGTCTGACCTGCTGCCTAGTGGTAGGTTGGGGCCTCTAGTCTGACCTGCTGCCTAGTGGTAGGTTGAGGTCTCTGGTCTGTCCTGCTGCCCAGTGGTGGGTTGAGGTCTCTGGTCTGTCCTGCTGCCCAGTGGTGGGTTGAGGTCTCTGGTCTGTCCTGCTGCCTAGTTGTAGGTTGAGGCCTCTGGTCTGTCCTGCTGCCTAGTGGTAGGTTGAGGCCTCTGGTCTGTCCTGCTGCCTAGTAGCAGGTTGAGGCCTCTAGTCTGTCTTGCTGCCTAGTGGTGGGTTTAGGTCTCTGGTCTGTCCTGCTGCCTAGTGGTAGGTTGAGTTCTCTGGTCTGTCCTGCTGCCTTGTGGTGGGTTGAGGTCTCTAGTCTGACCTGCTGCCTAGTGGTAGGTTGGGGCCTCTAGTCTGACCTGCTGCCTAGTGGTAGGTTGAGGTCTCTGGTCTGTCTTGCTGCCTAGTGGTAGTTTGAGGAATCTAGTCTGTCCTGCTGCCTAGTTGTAGGTTGAGGCCTCTAGTCTGACCTGCTGCCTAGTGGGGGGTTGGGCTCTCTGGTCTGTCCTGCTGCCTAGTGGTAGGTTGAGGCCTCTAGTCTGACCTGCTGCCTAGTGGGGGGTTGTGGTCTCTGGTCTGTCCTGCTGCCTAGTGGTAGGTTGAGGCCTCTAGTCTGTCCTGTTGCCTAGTGGTAGGTTGAGGTCTCTGGTCTGTCCTGCTGCCTAGTGGTGGGTTGAGGCCTCTAGTCTGACCTGCTGCCTAGTGGTGGGTTGAGGCCTCTAGTCTGACCTGCTGCCTAGTGGTGGGTTGAGGTCTCTGGTCTGACCTGCTGCCTAGTGGAGGGTTGAGGTCTCTGGTCTGTCCTCCTGCCTAGTGGTAGGTTGAGGCCTCTAGTCTGACCTGCTGCCTAGTGGTAGGTCGAGGTCTCTGGTCTACCCTTCTGAATAAGGCTAATTAGCTGAGGCCAGTGGAGTCACTAGGTTGGTGTGTCACCTGGTGCAGTAAAATATGGTGTCGTCGCCCTCCCCCGACTAGCCTATCAGTGCCCATCAGTGCTGCCTATCAGTGCACGCCATTGCACATGGCCGTTAGTGTTAGTATGTGTGTACGCCAATACTCACAGGAGTGCACCTGATGAGACCACGATGGGTATTGGCAAGATTGACAATCATTTGGCCATTCCCCTGACACTGCCTATAGAATCCCTTAGAATACAGGGGGTAGAAATCAATTCAGAAGCCAGTGAGACACTGAAAAGACTAGAGCAATCAACCCCTTCCTTCACTGACTACAGAGGGGCTAAATTAAATGAACTAACTAGGAGGGTGCGTAGTTATCTGCCCTCCACCTATACCATGCCTATAAGGAGGGATGGATTTTTGGAATTCCATCATTTTTTTTATTATAGTTATTAAAGGGTTTTTATTTTTTACCACAAATGGGCCGGAGAAGTTTTTAATCGTGAAATTCTGCTTTGAAGAAACGCAGGAAAAGATGAGACGTCAGGTAAGTTGATGGACATTGAAGCTCACGTTGAACGTGACTAATATTATGTTGGAATCCTTTGCTATAGTTGGCCGATGTCCAGTCCCGGATGATTTCTGTATTTGTGCAGACTTCGGAGCTTTGAAATGTAGGTTATATACATAAAGGTGCCTTTCTATAGATAGGCATTGATCTAGAAGCAGCCTTTATTTACTCTGCATGGTGTGCGAATAACCTTGCGGGAAAGACATAGACCTCTTGACATCGAACGTGTTTCTGTGCACGTCCCTGGGAAAAAAATCACGCTTGCGGTGCCATTAATTGTTAATGGTCATGGTCAGAAAAAGCGCGCTTTGGCGTGTGGCAAAGGTGTGGTATAAAAAACCTGCACCTCAGCTTGATTGGCAGCCCATTTCCTTCTTGTTACTTCAGTCAGTGTTAGTTATTTGCAGAGACGGGGCCCGGGAAAGTCATTGTCTTCTTACACTTCAAAAAGACTGGAAATCCATCCTGTGTACTCAGTGGCGGTGCGTCCATTAAGCGGCGCAGGAGCGCCGCTCCTTCTCTCCTGCACGGCTCTTTCACCAATAGATAGATTCACGCATTGCATGAATCTATCTATGGTTGCCGATGCTGCCCCCTTTTTTCTAACACTGACCCGCCTCTTAGCTAATCAGGTGCTTGGGTCTGTTGCCTGTCACCTGATTGGCTGAAGGCGACAGGCGCTGTGATTGGATGCCTAGTCGTCCAATCATAGCAGAGGACGGGGGAAGACATTGAGGGAGCGTGGAGAACAGCGCCGTGACCCGAGACAGGTAAGTGCTGGGCGGGGGATGCACACTGGGTCAGCATTTGATGGGGCACAGTAGCGGCAATTGATGGGCACAGTGGCATCAATTGATGGGCATACTGGCAGCAATTGATGGGGCAAACGTGCAGCAATTTATGGGGCACACTGGCACTGGCAGCAATTGATGGGGCACACTGGTGGAAATTGATGGGGCACACTGGTAGCAATTGATGGGGCACACTGGCGGCAATTGATGGGGCACACTGGCGACAATTGATGGGGCACACTGGTGGTAATTGATGGGGCACACTGGTGGCAATTGATGGGGCACACTGGCAGCAGATGATGGGGCACACTGGCAGAAATTGATGGGCACACTTGCAGCAATTTATGGGGCACACTTTGGCAGAAATTGATGGGGCACACTTGCAGCAATTTATGGGGCACACTCTGTCAGTAATTGATGGGGCACACTGGCGACAATTGATGGGGCACACTGGCAGTAATTGATGGGGCACACTGGTGGCAATTGATGGGGCACACTGGCAGCAGATGATGGGGCACACTGGCAGAAATTGATGGGGCACACTGGTGGCAATTGATGGGGCACACTGGCAGCAGATGATGGGGCACAGTGGCAGAAATTGATGGGCACACTTGCAGCAATTTATGGGGTACACTTTGGCAGAAATTGATGGAGCACACTTGCAGCAATTTATGGGGCACACTCTGTCAGTTATTGATGGGGCACACTGGTGGCAATTGATGGGCACACTTGCAGCAATTTATGGGGCACACTCTGGCAGAAATTGATGGGGCACACTGGCAGCAATTGATGGGGCACACTGGCAGAAATTGATGGGCACACTGGCAGCAATTTATGGGCACAGTGGCGGCAATTGATGGGTACAGTAGCTGCGTTTAATGGGCACAGTGGCAACAATTTATGGGTACAGTGGCTGCGTTTGATGGGCACAGTGGATGCACTTGTTTTTTTTTTTTTTAAGTTTGTTTGCGCCCCCCCCCCCCCCCCCCCCAAAAAAAAAGGTTTTTGAGCACCAGCTGTGTCTACTGCAATTAGCCACTTGCCAACCACGTCACGTAGGAGTACAGCGGTAGATCGGCTCTCCTGTGCTGGATCCCGTATCTATTACGTAACACGGCACTCATGGGTAGGGGGTGCGCACATGCAGCGGCTGTGCTGTGATTAGTCACAGCACAAGCCAATCAGTCCGTGCCAGGCAATGATTGACCGCCGGCTACCCGTGGATGTTGCCAAGTAGCCAGGTGACCACACTGTACGGACAGCAGGGCTTTTTTTCAGCTGAAACTTGGTGGACCTCAGTTCCACCACCTCTGGCTCAGGGCCCCTGCTCCCTGCCCACCACTATCAAGTCCGACTCATGATGGCCCAGGGCAACTCCCCCTTTTGCCCTGCCCTAAAGATGGCCCTGGCTCACCCCCGAACCCTGCACTCTGTGTGTACCCCCCACACCCCAACACTGCAATCTGTATGTAATGCCCCTTAAGATCCTCTCACTGTTAGTGAAATTTTACCACACTATTAACCTATTTACCCACTATGTGATAAGGGGGTGTGTGTGAGGGGGGTTTTGGGGGGGTCGCGGTTGAGTTCATGCACCTATTTTCTGAGAAAAAAAGCCGGTCTAAGGATATATGTCCGTATTTGAAACAGAAGAACAGGAAATTTTCCAATGGAGACACTTGTTACGGTGACAGCTATCCAACAGGGAATCTTTCATCGCTTCAGACGGATTTCTTCTACTTTCTGCTCGGTAAAGTGGCCTTTGCACCTCTATGACAAGGTGGACTTCATCAGGATGCCTCCCCTCCCAGTGTCCAATACGCCGGATGGGCTAAAAAAGTTAGATAACATACTTATCTTTCCCCGGCTTCCTACCATGGCACCTAGACATGGATGACGTCATCCTTCTTCCGGCCAAATCTCCTGAGAAGATGATCCGGCGTTGTGCTGAGGTTTGGTCTCCTCAACGTTCCCTGGGATATTCTCAGCAGGAGCATGATGACGTCTGCCCTACGGGAAGGTGAGGGTATTATCTAACTACACTCACTGGCCACTTATGTGGTACACCTTGCTAGTACCGGGTTGGACCGCCCTTTTGCCTCCAGAACTGCATTAATGCTTCATGGCATATATTCAACAAGGAGTTGGAAGGCACCAAAGGACACTGAATTTTGACAATGGTATTGCATTAAAATAATTGTATTGATACAAACATATTAAAATTCATATAAAATTTGAAGCATGATGTAGACAACAAAGTAAGCAATGCATGTCAAATTGAAGAATTGCACACAATATCATTCCTCAATGCAACACAACAACCCCCCTACGCGTTTCAACTGAAACAGTCTTCTTCAGGGAGTTCTTTGTGGAGGAGTACATTGAATGGACACTAAAACGAAATGTCAATCAGAGAAACATTCTGCAAAATCATGTTCAAATATGTGCATCAAACATTGAAATATATGAGTATATCTTACACAATGTAAGTGGAAGAATCATATACTGTATGGACAACAGTTCCAGCTCCGAGAGATTCAGAGTGGAGAGGCCATTCAAATTATGGAAACGTTTCTCAGAGATTTTGCTACATATTGACATGATAACGTCATCCAGTTGCTGCAGATTTTTCGGCTACACACCCATGATTAAAATCTCCTGTTCCACCACATGCTGGAAGGAGCCATCAGAAGATGGGGACACGGTAGTCATAAAGGGATGGACATGGTCAGCAACAATACTCAGGTAGGCCGTGGTGATTAAACGATGCTCCGTTGGTACTAAGGGGCCCAAAGAGGTGTGTGTGCTTGCTTGGGGGTGGGGGGGGGGTGATGATTCATGATCTACTACTTCTGCAGCATCATCTATACATTATGGCATTGGTTGGCACAGCATGGGTGGCACTGTCTGCAGCACATTATGGCCCAGTGCCACCCATGCTGCCAAAGCCATAATGTACTGCAGACAGTGCCACCCATACTGCCAATGCCATAGCGCATGTGCTGTCTGCAGAGACAGTGCCACCCATGCTGCCAATGGTATTATGGCATTGGCGGCATGGGTGGCACTGTCTGCAGTACATTATGGCATTGGTTTAAGGCGGAGTCCGGAGAGGGGCCAGGGGCCAAGGTGGGGCTGAAGGAAGGACCAGCGGTGGAGCTAAAGGCGGCCTGGTCAGGTAAGCTGTACGGAGCCCCATGATTTCTATCAGCGGCCCTGGTTGGGGGTAGAGGGAGTTTGCGTAGTCGAGTCGGGAATTGATGATTGTTCCAACTACTACTGCTGTGTCCTCTTCCGAGATGAAGGGGATGAGTCTACGCAGCAGGCGGAGAAGGTGGTGAGATCCGCTGACTACTGATCCTATCTGTGCATCCATCGTCATGTCTGAGTCAAAGATAACTCCAAGGCTTTTGACTTTGGTGCTTGGGGTGATGGTTTGTCCAAGGATGGTGGGTGGAGTGCATGTTGTCCTAGAGTTTTTCTTTCGGTTTGCGTGGAGAAAGATAAGTTCTGTTTTGGATCCATTGATTTTGAGGGAGCTCTCCATCATCCAATTATTGATCAATAAGAGGCAATTTTCTAGTGTGTGGTATTGGCCCTTTTTGTCGGTGATGCAAAGGTAAAGTTGAGTGTCATCAGCTTAGGAGTGATAGAGCAGGTCCTGTTTGCTGATGATTTTGAGGAGTGGGCGGAGGTAAATGTTGAAGAGCACGGACGACAGGGGTGATCCTTGAGGGACTCCGCATGTAATTGTACGTTCTTCCGAAGGGAAAGCTCCTAGTTTCACTGTCTAGGAACGATTCTCTAGGAAGGATGCAAACCTGGGTAGATCAGAGTCTGCAACTCCGGCTACTTCTGTGAGACGAGTGAGCAGAGTTTTGCGGTCTACTGTGTCGAAAGCTGCGCTGAGGTCCAGCAGCACCACGAGACATGGTTCTCCGTCATCTGCTGCTTCGAGGGCGTCATCCCACATTTTGAGAAGTGCAGTTTCTGTCCCGTGGCCTGGGCGGAAACCAGATTGTAGTGGGTCTAGGAGTTTGTAGGTGTTCAAATGGAGTTGTAGCTGTTGTACTACTGCTTGATAAATGCAGTACAAGTGGAGGAGTGTGAGCACTGGCCGCAGTGCAACGCCAAAGCAACTTCAGGACACAGAAACCTTCTGGCTGGTGAAGCTTAGCAACTGAAAACCCCCGACAGCCACCCAAGTTCAGATTTTAGTAATGTTACTCTGTACTGTTACACAAGAGCTCAAACAATGATTACTTCTAAAAAAAAAAAAAGGATTTATCTCTTGGCTTCATAAATCACGACATCTTCTACTGGGTTTCATCAGTAAAGTTGCAGATCATTTATTCAAAGCCGGTGTGTTTGTTGAAGCTTTTTCTGTGTGTCAGGGTAAATAAATATGTTTGCTAGCTTGGCTTCCTCACTGGTGAATTTGTCCAACTAGATCTGGTTTCCGCCCAGGCCACGGGACCAGTGCACAAAGCAAGGTCCATAAAGACATGGATGAGTGAGTTTGGGGTGGAGGAACTTGACTGGCCTGTACAGAGTCCTGACCTCAACCGATAGAACACCTTTAGGATGAATTAGAGAGAGAGAGATGTTATTTCCAGCATAACCTGGACTATATCTAAAGATCCTGAAGAAGCTCATAGAGCGAAACATGTTAAGCGGTATCATTGCAGTCATTCATGCATGTGACGAAAGTTCATGTATTTAACACGGATGGTTTTTACTTATGCTTGTTTTTTACTTTTATAATAAAACATTAAAAACATTATAATGCTGTTAATGTGTTTCTACTAATGCTATTAAACACTGTTTAAACTCTTTTAGATAATAACATCCAGTTGAGTTAATTACTAATTGTAACAGAATGCATTATTCAGACAGCCTGGCTCCGCATATATCTTGACAAGTTCCCCTGAACATAATTGACATGCTAATTCAATACACCTGAAAGGAGACTGCTAACTACAACACATATCTATCATCGAAAGGCTTTAAACAGTGTTATCACACAATGAAGGGTCTTTCAGGAGCCAGCCTCGCTTAGCATTTCAACAGCCTGTTACACAAAGGAATAAGTCACTGTCCTATTGACCTATTTAGGTCAACACTTCTAATATTCCAGTATATCCTGCAAACATGAATTATGATTTATTAGCCACCCTATGCACAAAAGGGGCACAGGGAGAACTTAGACCCAAGAGTCCTTAGTGCCGCTGGCACAGGAGTATCCCCCATCCCTCAAAAGTCTGGTTGCCATTCCCGACGGGCGGGTCGCCGATTTCGACGGCCGGCAGAGAACCTCGACGGGCGGAACGATGTGTTCTGCCCGTCGAGGTTCTCTGCCGTGTGTACACGGCCTCAGTCTGTCACATGGTCCATCTGCAGCAGTCTGCTATTGGGTTCGCTACCTTGTGGTGCACCCCTGACTCCAACATGGTGCACTTGTCATCTGGCCACAGGTGACCTGACACCAACATTTGGTGAAAGGTTCATGTCAATAGCACCTTTAGAAATAGATTTACATAGAAAAGTGGTGACTGTATTTCTGTAATTACAATATATTTGTTATAATTGAATGTTTATTTTTTGTTATCATCTTTGTAGAACCAGATTATTGCTTGCTTGATGCACGAGTGTGTGTCAGGGAGCCAGCCTTGGCAGCCACCGAATGACGAACATGCGCGGTGGAACAGCGCTCCGGCGCATGCCCGTGCGCGAACGGCGCATGCACGGTCCGGCCCGTGCACACCCCAGACGCCTGACCGGCCTATTTAAACCAGCCCGTCTCATGACAGGTTGCTGGTTTGTCGTCAACTCATGCTTGAACTTTCTGTTGCTGTGCCTGCCTCGTTTTGACCCGGACTTCCGCACGACTCTACTCGCTCTCCTGAACCTGACTTCTGGCTTACGTCCCTGGATTTGCTGTTGTCTCCAACCCCCGATCTCTGGCCTGTATCTCCGGATTTGCTACCTTCTCCTGCCCTTGACCCTCGGCTTGCACCCCGGACCCGCTTCTCTGCCCCTTGAAACGTGCTCTGTGTCCTGCTGCCTGACCTACAACCTGCCTCTAGTAAAGTACCACCGGCTAAGTCTCCCGACCAGCACCTGCTATCAAGTTCAGCTACCCCGCTGGTACCGGTGCCTCCTTGCGCCTTCCCCCCTGTTTCAACTCCAGGGGGCGGAGTGTGCCAGGTCACAAAGGTGAGCCGTCCTCAGCATCTCGGTCTCACTAAGTACGTACCTGACAGTGTGTATCCTGAGGAAGTAAAGACCATGGTGAAATGCGCTGACCCACCAAGCTGATTTGGAATTATAAACATGCACTTGCTGCAGAAAATTAGACAACTGTATTGTTTGTGATTTTAATCATACAATAAAATTGTGGATTTGTAACAAATGGTGATATGTTCCTTTTGCGGCACATTTAAAGTCCCCAACCTACCGTCTCCATCTCCGATTGATGGGAGTTTGGAGAAAGGATATTACAGAGGGACACAGGTCGGATTTAATAATGAAAAACTTCCAACCTTTCCTCACTGTAGATAAAACCGAACGTTTTGCCTGGATTATGGGAATTATCTCACAACTGTGGAATAAAATTGCGGGATACAGTAATAGTTATCGGCTCTAGTTGGCGTTCTGTTTAGATTGTGGCCAACCGTGATCCGAACACAGAATGCCGATGAGGGTTAATAACTATTTTTATGGTTTTAATGAATTCCATGATTGTTCCTCCAGGCTCTGGATCTCAGTGCTGGCTCTATGGCCTGGAGCCAAGGAACAGCTTTCAACTTTTTTCTTAGAAAAGTTCCAGAACTACAGTAGAGGCGGAGCTTTGTTGCTGGTGCTGGAGAAGAGCTGACATTGGAATGGAGCTACACTATATACAGGGCTTTTTTTCAGCGAGAACGCGGGGGAACGCAGGAGACACCTTTTTATAGGCCATCAGTTGAGACTGAACCCGCTGATATTAACCACTTAAGACCCGCATGCCGTCATATGACGTCCAAGGGGATCTGTTATCCCGGGTGGACGTCATATGCGGGGATATCTGAACGATGCCTGCACTTAGAGGCATCAGTCAGATATCATTTTTTTCGGGCGGCGATCCTGCGCACCGTAAGGATGATCATATCGGCGGTTCCGCCGCTTGATCGTTCTTACAGGCGGCGGGAGGGGACTTCCCCCCCCTCCGGTGCTTCTCCGGGCTCTCCCGTCCCATCGGGGGCCCAGAGAGATGATCACCGTCTGCCGGATGTGCAGCATAGAGATGACGGGTGGCCAAATTTCCGTTACAAAAATGTTGTAAATAAGTAAATTTTAAGGCGGCACAGATGAGGTGGCACTGATGGGAAAGCGCGTCGGGACCCTTCCAGATAAGACCGTGCTATATTAAGATACCTCTCAACTCACTCATGGGTGGCACTGATGGGCACTTATGAGTGGCACTGGCAGGCATTGGGGATGGGCACCGATTGGCAGCTGCCTGGGCACTTATTGTCATTTCCCTGGTGGTCTAGGGTGGCATACCTGTTGGTCCAGTGTGATGGCCATCCCTGGTGGTCTAGGGTGGCATACCTGGTGGTCCAGTGTGATGGCCATACCTGGTGGTCTAGGGTGGCATACCTGGTGGTTCAACGTGATGGCCATCCCTGGTGGCATACCTGTTGGCCCAGCATGATGGTTATCCCTGGTGGTCTATGGTGGCATACCTGTTGGTCCAGCATGATGGTTATCCCTGATGGTCTAGGGTGGCATACCTGGTGGTTCAGCGTGATGGCCATCCCTGGTGGTCTAGGGTGGCATTCCTGGTGGTTCAGTGTGATGGCCATCCCTGCTAATCTAGGGTGGCATACCTGGTGGTTCAGTTTGATGGCCATCCCTGGTGGTCTAGGGTGGCATATCTGGTGGTTCAGCGTGATGGCCATCCCTGGTGGTCTAGGGTGGCATACCTGGTGGTTCAGTGTGATGGCCATCCCTGGTGATCTAGGGTGGCATACCTGGTGGTTCAGTTTGATGGCCATCCCTGGTGATCTAGGGTGGCATACCTGGTGGTTCAGTGTGATGGCCATCCCTGGTGGTCTAGGGTGGCATACCTGTTGGTCCAGCATGATGGTTATCCCTGGAGGTCTAGGGTGGCATACCTGGTGGTTCAGCGTGATGGCCATCCCTGGTGGTCTAGGGAAGCATACCTCGTGGTTCAGCGTGATGGCCATCCCTGGTGGTCTAGGGAGGCATACCTCGTGGTTCAGCGTGATGGCCTTCCCTGGTGGTCTAGGGTGGCATAACTGGTGGCCCAGTTTGATGGCCATACCTGGTGGTCCTGGGCGGGCATCTGAGGGGGGGCTGTGCTGATAAACAGCTCTTCCTGTTTACATTGTGATTGGACACGGCTGATCATGTGGTAAAGAGCCTCCAACGGAGGTTGTTTACCAAGATCGGTGTAGCGGTGTGTCAGACTGGCACCCAACACCACCAATCGCCGCAATGTTATCCTGCTGGACGCCATATGAAGCCCAGTCAGGATAACTGAACTACCCCTGGCCGTCATTCTGCTATAGGCCGGCGCGGAAAGTGGTTAAAATAACATAACGGATCCAGGATCTCTATAGGCCATCACAATCGGGAGACAAAAAAATAAAATATCTGCTTGTGCTTTTATGTGCGCACACCTCTGTGACGTCAATGCTTCAAGGCCGGATTGTTCCGATCTCCGGCCCCAACCAACTGTATGCGGGGATGAGTCACGGGCCCGAGGTTCCCGGAACTCCATGGAGAGTTCACCACAGGGCAGAACAGAAGAATGAAATACACAGGACTCTCTTACATCACTCCGCTGCCCCACCGTCACAATCAAAGGTTATCGGAGATAACGAGTCTGCACAAACACGCACAAACGCCGCAAAGGCTCTACAGCGCGCCTCGCGGTATGACAGGACTGCGGACGTAAAGACTCCTCGGTACCCAAGTCAACAACAAGGGGGAGTTTCCGTCCTCAACAGCTCAAGCCCGTGTTAAGTAAATAAACATGGCAGCCATGCAAAACATCAATAAATAAAAGGGAACAATGCAGAGGTTGTGTTGCTTTATTAGGACCCAGTCCAATAAATAACATTTATATCTTTTTTTATTCTCATTTTTTGACAGCAGGTGGCACTTTACGTTCCTTTTCTTGCACATTGTTTAAAAAAAGCCTGGTTACAAATCTCCAGGCATGACCAAAATGTACCCCCCCCCCCCCAACCACTCTCTAGAACAGGGGTCCTCAAACTACGGCCCTCCAGTTGTTCAGGAACTACAATTCCCATCATGCCCAGTCATGTTGTGTGAATGTCAGAGTTTTACAATGCCTCATGGGATGTGTAGTTCCACAACAGCTGGAGGGCCGTAGTTTGAGGATCCCTGCTCTAGATCTCAGAGAGGAAGTAAACCCCGACGTTAATGCTCTGTGTAAACCCTGCAAATGAAAGCCATAATGGGCTAGTATGAATCGCATACTAGCCCATTTTGTGGCACTTACCTGCGCCGTCCGCTGTGCACGGCGCGTCCATCTTCGCCCCTCTTCTTTACGGGGGCCGCGCACTACCGCCCTGTGACTGGCCCGGAAGCCCTGCGACTAGAAAAATCCTGACTAGGTTTGCAAACCGAGCAGGATTCAAGCCACAGCGGTGCGCAGTACCGCATTTGGCCTGAGGTGGGGGGGGGCGCCGTGTCGATCAGAAATGCTGAGAAGAACTCAGTTCCTTAGCCTTTCTGAGGCTCTCCAGCGCCCTCCCACCTCTGGCCACATGCGGTATTGCATGTCATTGAAGTCAACGCGGAACAAATTATTTTTGTTTCCATTGACTTCTATGGGGAAAATCACTTTGATATGCGAGTGCTTTGGATAAAGAGCGTTCTCCTGGAGCGGATTATCCTCGTCATCCGAGTTTCCGCTGTAGTGAATCTGTATGGGAGTGGTTTTATAATTATCAATCAGCTGCTGCGGAGCGTCATGGGAAATGTAGTTCCAAAACATCTGGGGTGCCGAGGTTCACCATACATTATGTTTTTGGTTGCAACATAAGAAAATGTAGGAAATTTCAAGGGGTGTGAATACTTTTTCAAGGCGCTGTAGGGGTCTTTTTTTTTTTTTATCTGTTCAGCCTCAACTTAATTACAAAACAAAAAAAGTCTGATGCCACCCAAAAAGCTTCCTCATCTCATAAACCTTTGCCAGGAAAGTCTGGAGGAGGAGGAGGAGGAGGAGGAGGAGGAGGAGGAGGAGGAGGAGAAGTCCTTCCTCCAGACATATGGAAAGCGTATGGGGTGTTTTCGTGTTTTCCCGCAGCGGTTTCCTCCCCCCTCCCCAAGCAGGGGGCTCCAGCCTGCACAGGGCGAGTGTAAACACCAGATCAGAACAATGTGTACAGACTCCGACCGTTAGAAAATAATTCTATTCCCAAGAGTCACACTGAGGTTGCAACATTCCCCCGGCCCCACGGGACATTAAGAGGAAGGAATTCAATGAAAAACCTGGAAGGTTTATTTCCTGGGGCGCCTGCGGAGCGGTTTGGCTTTTTCTTCCTCTTTGGGGTTCAAAAGACGCTCCTCTTCTTTTTTTTTTTCGGGACTGGAAAGTTTGTTGTCCTATTATCTAGCAACTCTACTCTCTTCGTGGTTTATTGTTAGGATGTTAACCACTTAAGGACCAGAAGGATTTGCCCCCCTTAAAGACCCGGCCACTGTTTGCGATTCGGCGCTGCGTCGCTTTAACTGACGATTGCGCGGTCGTGCGACGCGGCTCCCAAACAAAATTGGCGTCCTTTTTTTCCCCCACAAATAGAGCTTTCTTTTGGTGGTATTTGATCACCTCTGCGGTTTTTATTTTTTGCGCTATAAACAAAAATAGAGCGACGATTTTGGAAAAAAATGCAATATTTTTTACTTTTTGCTGTTATTTATTATAGGAAAAAGTAAAAAATATTGCATTTTTTTTCAAAATCGTCGCTCTATTTTTGTTTATAGCGCAAAAAATAAAAACCGCAGAGGTGATATTTATTTCTCCAAAAAAGATATAAAAAAAATTTTTTTTTCCTTCAGTTTAGGCCGATATGTATTCTTCTACCTAATTTTGGTAAAAAAAACAAAAAAAAAAAACATAAAAAAATAAAATAAATCGCAATAAGCGTTTCTCGAATTTGTAAACGCTATAAATTTTGCGAAAACCAAATAGGGGATCGTTTCATGGCATTTTAATTAATATATTTTTTTTTTACTACTAATGCCAGCGATTTTTTTTCGTGACTGCGACATTACGGCGGACACATCGGACAATTTTGACACATTTTTGGGACCATTGTCATTTTCACAGCGAAAAAGTGCTATAAAAATGGACACTGATTACTGTGAAAATGACGATTGCAGTTTGGGAGTTAACCACTAGGGGACGCTGAAGGGGTTAAGCGTGACCTCATATGTGTTTCTAACTGTAGGGCGGCGTGGCTGGACGTGTGACGTCAGTGATCCCCGTTCCCTATATCAGGGAACAGACGATCAGTGTCACTGCCACAGTGAAGAACGGGGAAGGTGTGTTTACACTCGCCTCTCCCCGTTCTTCAGCTCCGGGGACCGATCGCGGGACACCGGAGGCAATCGGGTCCATGGGCGCGGTCACGGAGCTTCGGACCGTGTCGCGAGTGCACCGCCGGCGGCGCGCTCGCGACCCCGCGGCTGGGCTTTTAAAAAGGACGTACAGGTACGCGATTGTGCCCAGCCGTGCCATTCTTTTAATTATAAATAAATAAATATCCCCCCCACAAAAAATGTAAAAATATATTTTATAATATATATATATATATTGTAGCAGAGCATCCCAGAGAGAGCCTGGGAAAGTCCAGTTCGGGGTTTATACCTCTCCCAGGCTCCTCTCTTACACGTTCAGGGATCTCTGATCCCTGATCCAGGTCAGGTGTTGGCCCTCTCCCCCAGGCCAATTTAAGCTCACCTGAGCTAACAGCCATTTCTCTGTCCTGGGAAACAGTGTGAATCTGTGAGAGCAAGGAGGCTGCTGGAAAACTGGTGAGAAGTGTGTGTTTGAGCTAACAAGCGGTAGGCTTGTTTAGCTTAGGAGTTAGGACCTGCTTAACGTGTAGTTAGAGCCGAGACACGGCTAGGTGTTTGTTTGACTATTTTTGTTTTGTTTTCTGCACACTGTACAGCACCTGTAAATAGACTTTGTATAGCACCAATAAACATCCCACTGTTGTTCACTGATCCGATGGACTTTGGTATCTGTGCTGGCTCATCCCAGGGAGCTTTTGTACCCGCTACCTATCCCCAGCTTACATATGGTGGAGGCTGCGATCAGCAATAGTAAGTTACTATTTAAAAAGCCAGTACCTAAAGTGACAACATGGAGGAAATCCTCAAACAAATGGTGCTATTCAATGCTGCACAACAGCAAGCAAACGCTGCACAACAGCAAACTAATGTTGCGCTGCAGCAAGCCAACGCTATCGCACAGGAGCAATCGCAGAGGCAGATTAGTGCTGTACAGGAGCAATCGCAGAGGCTGTTTGAACAGCTTGCCACTGCTGCAGAAGCGGATAGGAAAAAAGGGATTTTTAATAACAGCTTACCTGTAAAATCCTTTTCTTGGAGTACATCACGGGACACAGAGCGCATAGCCATTACATATGGGTTATATGGAGTACCTTCAGGTGTGGACACTGGTGTAATCAACTTCACAGGAAGTTCCTCCCTATATAACCCCCTCCCACTGAGAGTGCTTTAGTTTTGTAGCAAGCAATTTCTCTGAGGTTACACAATGTTCCCACAAAGAGGGGTGGGAGCTCTGTGTCCCGTGATGTACTCCAAGAAAAGGATTTTACAGGTAAGCTGTTATTAAAAATCCCTTTTTCTTGATCGTACATCACGGGACACAGAGCGCATAGCCATTACATATGGGATGTCCCAAAGCAATGCTCTATGAAGGGAGGGAGACCGTAAGGCAAAAAATAGCCAAACAGAAACTATATCAGGAGGTAAAATAGCTCCACCAACAGAAAAAGGGGCGTGAACCGGGCCAGAGGATTCTATACTGCTGCCCGTAGGACCGCCTGCCCAAATGCTGCGTCCGCAGCCTTTGTGACGTCCAACTTATAAAATTTAGTAAACGTATGTACGGAAGACCAGGTTGCCGCTTTGCAAACCTGTGCCATAGAGATCTGATGGTGTGCCGCCCAAGAGGCACTCATGGCCCTCGTAGAATGGGCTTTAACTGATAAGGGAGGTGGAACGCGCTTCAGACCATAGGCCTGAAAAATCAGCTGCTTGATCCACCTAGCCAAGGAAGACTTGGCAGCCGGCTGACCCTTCTTGGGGCCATCCGGAAGAATGAAAAGCACATCTGTTTTCCTAATCTTTTCTGTAGCCTTGAGATAAACCCTCATGGCTCGGACCACATCCAAAGTATGAAGCAATCTTTCCTCTCTGGACTGGGGAGTAGGAAAGAAGGATGGTAGGACTAGGTCCTGATTCAAGTGAAAACTGGATATGACCTTAGGAAGGAAAGAAGGCTGAGGCCGCAGAACCACTCTGTCCTTATGCAGAATAAGGTACGGTTCCCTGCAAGACAAGGCTGCCAGCTCGGAGACCCTTCTGGCCGAAGCCATAGCCACCAAGAAAACCAACTTTCGGGTTAGCAGCACAAGAGGGATTTCTGTCAGAGGTTCAAACGGCTGCTTTTGTAAAGCTGACAAGACCAGATTTAAATTCCAGGGGCAGAGGGGAGCTCTAATAGGGGGATTTACATGCAAGACCCCCTGCAAAAAGGTTTTTACAAGCGAATGTGTGGCCAAAGGCCTTTGAAACCATATCGATAAGGCAGACACCTGCCCCTTTAGAGTACTAAGAGCCAACCCCTTGTCAACGCCAACCTGGAGGAATCGCAAGATCCTGTCAATAAAAAACTTGCGAGGATGCCCTCCTTGAGACTCGCACCACTCCACATAGGTTCTCCAGACTCTGTAATAGATATTTCTAGAGACTGGCTTTCTAGCTTGAATTAACGTAGATATGACTTGGGCCGAGAGGCCTCTGCCCTTAAGAATTAGAGATTCAGCCGCCAAGCCATCAAATTTAGCTGCTGTGAAGCAGGGTGGTAGATCGGGCCCTGAGACAGCAGATCTGGGCGCAGGGGGAGTGGCCACGGTGCCCTTACTGACATCCTCACGATGAGTGCGTACCAAGCCCTTCTGGGCCAGGCTGGGGCCACCAGGATCACCGGC
Source organism: Rana kukunoris (assembly GCA_029574335.1). NCBI lineage: Eukaryota > Metazoa > Chordata > Amphibia > Anura > Ranidae > Rana > Rana kukunoris. Next base: position 17,520 of record JAJQKJ010002613.1, on the reverse strand, counting down.
CTGCGCTCCACCCTGATCCTTCGTAGAAGGCGGGGAATCATCTGTAGTGGAGGGAACGCATACAGGAGAGAAAACTGGTGCCAGGGGCAAACCAACGCATCGGTCCCGTAGGCCGAGGGGTCCCTGGCTCGGGATACAAATTTGTCCAATTTCTTGTTGAATCTTGTTGCCATGATGTCCACATCGGGAACTCCGAATCTTTGGCAAATCTCTTGGAATACCTGGGGGTGAAGAGACCACTCTCCCGGGAGCAACTGTTGACGACTCAAAAAATCTGCTTGAGAATTGTCTATCCCTGGGATGAACACTGCTGAGATGCAGGGTACATGGGCTTCGGCCCATGCAAAAATTAGGTTTACTTCCCTTTGAGCCGCCAGGCTCTTTGTGCCCCCCTTTTGCTTTTTGGTACCTTTAGCAGCCTTGGCTGGTCCAGATCCCTTTGGAGCCATTGTACAACCTTGGGTCACCCCTATAGCCAACATCTGACTGTTGTAGCTAGGAATAACCAATATGAGGGCAGGTATGAGAGAAAATGAAAAAGAACTAATTTCTCTCTTTTTCTTTTATATTTCTCTTTTTTTTTTTTTTTTTTTTTTTTTTTTTCAAAAAAATCTTTTTTACCCGCCTGGGAGGTGGCAATACCGAGGAAGCCTGTGAGTATTGACACACCAATGCCCGTTAGCCGGAGTCCAAGGTAGACTCAGATACTGCTGGATCTAAGGCTGAGTCCCTTTAAGCAAAAAAAAAAAAAAAAAACCCTTTTTTTTTTTTTTTTTTTTTTTTTTTTTTTTTTTTTTTTTTCTGGTCTATAGTGGACCTAAGTCCTAGACCTGAAGATCCACTAAACCGCCACTAGGTGTCCCTGTGTGGCCAAAAGACCCAGCTGCACGCTCTGTATCCTTTCTTCCTCTGCCTCCAGGAGGGAAAGACCAGCCAGAGAAAAGTTTTTCCCTTTATACAGACCCTGACGCTGCTGGCCCGCCCCCCCGACGCACGCCGACGCTATAAAAGGCGGCGTGCACGCGCGCGCGTATGCGCGCGCACACACACGCGCGCATGATCGCGCGCACGATCGCGCGCACGATCGCGCGCAACCACGCCGAACCCACATGGAGGAAGCAGAGCAGAGGAACAACATGGACCAGCGTTATGCAGCACCAACAGACACCAGGTAAGCACTAATCTTATTGTAGTGCACACACAGCGAGGAAGCTGTCCCCATGGGCTTCCTAAGAAACAGGAGTTTTAACCAGCAATTTCCTCTTTAAAACATGTGGGGTTGCAGTATCAGTGTTAACAGGCAGACCTGGGGTGAGTAGCAAATATATAACTTACACAAGTATACATATATCTACATGTTATCTGGGTAAACATTAGAATCCCATCCTGCCTCAACAGACATAGTGGAGATAGTGGCTGATGCACAAGCATACCATTAGCCAACCCAGAACCCCCAGGGGGATACCTACTGTCGAACCAAGTCCCGCAGGTTCCCTCTTACCTGCTCCACGCCGCAGGGTATTGCAAAATGCAAGAGGCCCAGCCTTCCCCCATCTCCGTGGGTATTGTCTTGGACCTTCAGGGACCGGGGTCCTGTGTTAAGGAACCCACACCCCTGGACCTATATAGCATCCTGGCATCAGTAACTTTTAGTTCTTGGAAGAGACTAAAGCACTGGAGCCCAGAATCCAGCCCTCCAAGGAGAGGCATTATAGGCAAAACCCCACTCCAGCAGGGCCCGGGTACCGTACATCTTGGCTCTGAAGCACTTCGGACGGATCCGGCTAGCTATCCTGGGTCCCGAGACCTCCGAGGGACAGCTAGACGTGACCAACACCTAAGACACTGGCGGAAAAACTAAAGCACTCTCAGTGGGAGGGGGTTATATAGGGAGGAACTTCCTGTGAAGTTGATTACACCAGTGTCCACACCTGAAGGTACTCCATATAACCCATATGTAATGGCTATGCGCTCTGTGTCCCGTGATGTACGATCAAGAAACCCTGACTAAAGTTGCAGAAACGCTAGCACAGTGGGCACCTGCGGAAATCAAGGATATTAGAGACAAGCCTTCAGCCATCCATGTGGCTCGCTTTCTGTCAAAAATGACTACGGATGATGATCCAGAGGCCTTCCTGCTAACATTTGAACGGACCGCTGAGAGGGAAGATTGGCCTAAAACCAAGTGGGCAGGACTGATCGCCCCCTTACTTTCTGGTGAATCGCAGAAGGCCTACTATGATCTGGAGTCGGCAGAAGCGGGAGACTATGAAAAGGTCAAGCAGGAAATTCTGGCGCGACTCGGTGTCACCTTGGCCGTTCGAGCCCAACGGGTCCACAGCTGGTTCTTCCAAATTGAGAGGCCCCCAAGATCGCAGATGTTCGACCTAATCCACCTGGTGAGAAAATGGCTACAGCCGGAGTCCCTGTCTGCGCCACAAATAGTGGAGCGTGTGGTCATGGACCAGTTCCTGAGGTCACTCCCAATTCCCCTGCAGAGGTGGGTGAGTCAAGGGGACCCCAAGTCGGCAGATAACTTGGTGGAACTAGTCGAAAGGTACTTTGCTGCAGAGAACCTGGTCACCACCCCAACAGCCGCACGGACTTTCCACCCAAAGCCACGGTCTCCCCAGGCAACCGGTAAGACTGTTCCAGGGGAAGTGGGTGGTAAGCATGGCAAGGAAATAGGGGGGAGGATCTTTGGTGCCAGGACTGAAGTTTGGCGTCCCAAGCAAGGGAAACCACTGCCTGTCAGCAAACCAACTTGGGGAAACATCAGGTGTTTTCGTTGCCAAGAGCTGGGACATGTTGCAGCAAATTGTCCTTTGACTGATGAACCAATGCAGTGTGATCTGTCTATTAGAAGGCAGTCTATGTTTGCTGCTGTTTCATGCGCTGCAGTGCCAAATGTGGGGAAACACATGTATCACATGACTGTTAATGATAAGCCTATTACGGCCTTACTGGACTCTGGAAGTCTAGTTACTTTGGTTACAGCTGAGATAGTTAAAACTGTGAATTTTCATGAAAAAAAAGTTGCTGTGATCTGTGTACATGGGGATACCCGGGAGTATCCTATAGCCACAGTTCAGTTTAAAACTGGCTTAGGTACGGTGTCCCATGCAGTCGGACTTGTGCCCCACTTGGTGCATGAGGCCATCATTGGTAGGGACTTCCCTAAGTTTTGGGAGCTGTGGGATCGTCCCGACCCGGTGGCAGTACCTAACTCAGTCGCAGAGCCAGAGCTCCTGGCTACTTCCGATATTGTGGGTTCAGGGGACTCATCTCAGGGCTCTCCGAGTTTTCCTTTCTCGGTTATGGCAGGAGAGCTGGAGGAGCCTGAGGAAGTCCCCACAACCAGTAGAGCCGGACAGCCGTCTGCTGACTCGGAGCCTACGTTGGAGTTTACTGACCTCAATGTGCACAAGGAAAATTTTGGTACTGAGCAGAGAAAAGACCCTACCCTTGCCAGGGCCTGGGAAAATGTAATGGTGATTAACGATGTACCTGTTGAACCAGGGGATAGGCCCTGTTTTCCTTATTTCAGCAGCAATGATGATTTACTGTATCGTGTATGTAAAAAGAGTGATGAAGTTATTGAACAGTTGGTGGTCCCTAAGCCTTATAGAAGGGTGGTGTTGGAACTTGCCCATGGGCACTTGCTAGGAGGCCATTTAGGGGTTGAGAAAACCACTGAAAGAGTGTTGCGCAGGTTTTACTGGCCGGGGATACAGAAAAATATTGAAAATTATTGTCAATCCTGTCCGGTGTGTCAGATGTCAGCCCCCCAGCCCCACTTCCGAAGTCCTTTAGTGCCCTTGCCCATTATTGAAGTGCCCTTCGAGAGGATTGCCATGGACCTTGTGGGTCCGCTCCCCAAATCCGCCCGTGGTCATCAGCATATCCTTGTGATGATGGATTACGCTACCCGTTATCCTGAGGCCGTTCCCTTACGCGCCGCGTCTGCTAAAAACATTGCCAAAGAGCTGTTTATGGTGTTCAGTCGGGTTGGCATCCCTAAAGAAATCCTTACAGACCAGGGTACCCCATTTATGTCACGGATAACTAGGGAGCTGTGCAAGTTATTTAAGGTGACGCAGTTGCGAACCTCTGTGTATCATCCGCAAACAGATGGCTTGGTGGAACGTTTTAATAAGACGTTAAAGGGCATGTTAAAAAAGGTTGTTGACAAAGATGGGAAAGACTGGGACTTCCTGATACCGTACCTGATGTTTGCTATCAGGGAGGTTCCCCAGTCCTCTACAGGGTACTCTCCATTTGAGTTGCTTTACGGGAGACACCCTCGGGGACTCTTGGACATAGCCAAGGAAACTTGGGAGGGGGAACAGACACCTCACAAAAGCATAATTGAGCATATCGCTCAAATGCAGGACAGAATTGCAGCAGTAATACCAGTGGTGAAAGAACATTTACTACAGGCACAAGCAGCCCAACAGAGAATATACAACCGGGGGGCCCAACTCCGTGTTTTCTCACCGGGTGACAGGGTCCTCGTATTAGTTCCCACTGTTGAGAGCAAGTTCCTGGCTAAGTGGCAGGGCCCCTTTGAAGTAATTGAAAGAGTTGGGGAAGTCAATTACAAGGTGTATCAACCAGGTAAAAGGAAGCCGGAACAGATTTACCACGTAAACCTGTTAAAGCCCTGGAAGGATAGACTGGCGTTAACTGCAAGGTCCCTACCGGTAACGCCTAAGGGTACTGAATCCCCTCTGATCCCTGAGGTCACGATTCCAGACACCCTGTCATTTTCCCAAAAACAGGAAGCTAGAGAGTTCCTGATAAGGAATAGAGAGAAATTTTCAGAGTTGCCTGGCACGACTTCAGCGGTTCAGCATGATATTGTTACTGAACCTGGGGTCCGTGTCAAGCTCAAACCGTACCGAATTCCTGAAGCGAGGAGAAAGGACATCAGTGCTGAAGTTAAAAGAATGTTGGAGCTAGATGTCATTGAGGAATCCAATAGTGATTGGTCGAGCCCCATCGTGTTAGTCCCAAAACCGGATGGCACCTGGAGGTTCTGTAATGACTTCAGGAAGCTTAATGCAGTGACAAAGTTTGACACGTACCCAATGCCCAGGGTAGATGAACTTATAGACCGACTGGGCAAGGCCCGTTATCTGACCACTTTGGACTTGACCAAAGGATATTGGCAAATACCCCTGACTAATAGTGCCAAAGAAAAGACTGCGTTTGTGACCCCGGAGGGATCATTCCAGTATAAGAAAATGCCTTTTGGGTTGCAAAATGCCCCTGCAACCTTTCAGAGGGCCATGGACAGGACCCTAAGACCGCACCAGCAGTATGCTGCAGCTTATTTAGATGACATAGTGGTGCATAGCACTGACTGGGAGTCTCACTTGCCCCGTGTCCAAGCTGTCCTTGATTCCCTCTTCAAGGAAGGTTTTACGGCAAATCCTAAAAAATGTGCCATTGGTTTGGAGGAAGCCAAGTATTTGGGCTACACTATTGGCCGTGGAGTTATTAAACCCCAAGTGAATAAAGTAGAAGCCATCCAGGAGTGGCCACGTCCTGCAAACAAGAAGCAGGTCAGGGCCTTTCTTGGCATTGCGGGATATTATAGAAGGTTTATTCCAAATTTTGCCACTATAGCTGCCCCACTGACAGACCTGACGAAAGGGAAAGACTCCGTAATGATAAAATGGTCCCCAGTAGCAGAAGAATCTTTCCAAGTCCTGAAGAAGGCTCTTTGTGCACAGCCAGTGCTATACTCCCCCGATTTCTCCAAAGATTTTTTGGTTCAGACAGATGCCTCTGATGTAGGTATCGGGGCAGTACTATCACAGGTATACAATGGGGAAGAACACCCTGTGGTCTACCTAAGCAGAAAGCTCAATGATCATGAGAAAAAATATGCAGTCATTGAAAAGGAATGTTTAGCCATAAAGTGGGCCGTGGACGCGCTCAGGTACTACCTGTTAGGGCGCCAGTTTGAGCTAATAACTGACCATGCTCCCCTGAAATGGATGGCCCAAAAGAAGGAGACTAATAGGCGGGTGAACCGGTGGTTTTTGGCCCTCCAGGATTATTCCTTTTCGGTAAAACACAGGCCAGGTGTTGAGATGGGAAATGTAGATGCCCTGTCCCGTGTTCACTCCTGTTGGGCTACAGGTGTTCCAACCCTGGGGTTGAAACAAGAGGGGAGGGTGTGTAGCAGAGCATCCCAGAGAGAGCCTGGGAAAGTCCAGTTCGGGGTTTATACCTCTCCCAGGCTCCTCTCTTACACGTTCAGGGATCTCTGATCCCTGATCCAGGTCAGGTGTTGGCCCTCTCCCCCAGGCCAATTTAAGCTCACCTGAGCTAACAGCCATTTCTCTGTCCTGGGAAACAGTGTGAATCTGTGAGAGCAAGGAGGCTGCTGGAAAACTGGTGAGAAGTGTGTGTTTGAGCTAACAAGCGGTAGGCTTGTTTAGCTTAGGAGTTAGGACCTGCTTAACGTGTAGTTAGAGCCGAGACACGGCTAGGTGTTTGTTTGACTATTTTTGTTTTGTTTTCTGCACACTGTACAGCACCTGTAAATAGACTTTGTATAGCACCAATAAACATCCCACTGTTGTTCACTGATCCGATGGACTTTGGTATCTGTGCTGGCTCATCCCAGGGAGCTTTTGTACCCGCTACCTATCCCCAGCTTACAATATATATATATAGAGAGAGAGAGTATATAGATAATATATATATATATATATATATATATATATATATATATATATATATATAGTTTAGGCCAATACCTATTCTTCTACATATTTTTGATAAGGAAAAAAAAAACAACAACATCTCAATAAGCGTTTGATTGGTTTGCGCAAAAGTTATAGCGTTTACAAAATAGGGGATCGTTTTATGGCATTTTCATTAATATATATATATATATATTTTTTTTTTTTACTAGTAATGGCGGCGGTTTTTATTTTTTGCACTATAAACAAATTTACTATCATGTATAAATAAATAATGATAAAAAAAAAAAATTCTTCATCATTTTAGGCCAATACGTAGTCTGCTACATGTTTTTGTTAAAAAAAAAAAAAAATAAAAAAAAAAGCAAGATTAACTTTTTGCTATAATAAATACTCCACAAAAATATATAAACAAACACATTTTTTTTTCTCAGTTTAGGCCAATACGGATTCCGATACATATTTTTGGTAAAAAAATAAAATAAGAAATATTGTAATAAGCGTTTATTGATTGGTTTTGCTCAAAAGTTATGTTGTCCACAAAATAGGGGATAGTTTTACGGCATTTTTAATAATTCGTAATGGCAGCGATCTGCGACATTATGGCGGACACTTCTGACACTATTTTGGGACCATTGTCATTTATACAGCGATCAGTGCTATAAAAATGCACTGAATTCTGTGTAAATGACACTGTCAGGGAAGGGGTTAACCACTAGGGGGGGGCAAGGAAGGGGTTAAGTGTGTCCTAGGAAGTGATTCTAACTGTGTTGGGCTGGGCTACCAGGGACACGTCACTGATCACTGCTCCTGATGACAGGGAGCAGTGTCCTGTCACTAGGCAGAACAGGGAAATGCCTTGTTTACATAGGCACCCCCTCCGTTCTGCCACTCCGCGATCGCGGGACACCGGCGGACATCAAGTCCGTGGGTCCCGCGGGCACGGTCATGGAGCTCGCGGCGGCGCCAGATTCTAGGCAATGTACCTATACGTTGCTTTCCCTGCCCGCGCCATTCTGCCAACATTTTTATAAAAATACCCCAAAAATGTTTTTTTTCCAGTTGTGCAAATGAATAATCTTTCAGGCTGAATAAAATTTAATAAAATGGTCCCCAGCAAATAAAAGTGTCAAATATGGCCGCCTGGATAATAGTCCGGATCGTTACTGTAATCGTCGGGAGTCACGGAAGAGTCCACCAGCCCGCTATATGTAGAGGAGGAGCTCTGCGTCAGCCCAGAACACGCAGACGAGGGAGGAGAACCGCTTTCTGTACAGTCAGGGTGCCGGTGAATGTACTTCCTCACCAGATCCGGAGGCAGCGGGTTCAGGTGAACTTGCGGCTGGAACCTCCAAGACGCCAACCCTTGAGGCAAGTGGCCACTACGCGTTTCGCTCCGTTCCCCAGAAACAAAAGACATGGAGTTCTGCTGCTCATGGGCGGGTGGGGCGTGTCTTCTAGGCGGGGTCACTTTGGTTCCTCCCCTGCTGTTCCTCTTGTTTACGTGTACGTGGTCTAATTCTGAACGCACATCGTGACCCGCGTCCTCCTGGGACTGTAAGGGGTTCGGAGGAGAAAGATCCTCGGCGCGATTTGCTTTAGAACTTTCGCTGCAGTCAAAGCCGAAAATGTCCAAAAATTTGGCCCGGCCTTTCTCCGCGGCTACGCTTTGATTCGAAGCTCTTCCGCTGCAAGTGGGGTCGGATGGAATTCGGGCGAGGTTGGTTTCCTGGGAACCCTCAAGCTCAATTACGGTTTGGTCAGAGTCGGAGCCGCCCCCCTTGCTGGCAGAATCCGGTCCCGGACAATTTTGACTACTCTTACCCCAGGCCGGAAAGCCATTGTGGGGCTCCTCTGCCGACGAATCGGTGCGGAAGAGATAACTCCGGTCCTGCTGCATCATCGTCACGCTCCTATCTGAATTACCTGAGCAAAAAAATAAAAGATAAACTAGGATGTAATCCCAACAAAAAATGTATCATGATGTCATTTAACCCCTTCCATACCGGGGGGAACTTATACACCTTCCCGCCCAGACTCATTTTTAGCTTTCAGCGCTGATGCACTTTGAATGACAATTGCGCGGTGGTGCTACACTGTACCCAAACAGAATTTTTATCATTTTGTTCCAACAAATAGAGATTTCTTTTGGTGGTATTTAATCATCTCTGGGATTTTTATATTCTGTAAAAAATAAAAAATAAATGACCGAAAATTTAGAAAAAATAAGGGCCCTTTCACAGGTACGGAACGCACGTCCGTATTTCATCCATCCGTTTGCGGATGAAATACGGACATACATGTATCCCTGGGAACATCCGCTGACACCCATAATTGTCCGCCTCCGCAAACGGACGGAAGAAAATCCTATTTTTTCTTCCGTCCGCAGAGCGGATCGGATGGACACACGGTCCGTGTTCATCCTCATAGGGGAGAGCGGAGAAAAAAACAGGGCGGTCCCTGCACAGTGTGTGGGGACCGCCTTGTCAGCCGACAGCATAGGTGTGCGCAGCCTATAGCATTAGGGTGTGCACCCCAAAGCTCAAAAACACGCTACTGATCACTCACTGTGGTTATTTAGAAAAGGAAGGGGTCGGTAAATTACATATTTACCTGCCCCTTTCCTCCCTCATCCAATACTATCCCCCTGTGTGTGCCCACAGCACCCAGTGGGAGAGGAGCTGGCAGCGTTGTGGGGGAAATGTGGGGGGAGCAGGGCAATAGGGGGAATCTGTGCTGCACTAAGTGATTAGGGTGTGCCTGGGCACACATGGCACACCCTGTGCGCACGCCTATGGCCGACAGCTCAGCGGGGATTTATGTTATTAAATGTTATTATCTCAGGCCCGGGGGGGGGGGGGGGTCACACCTCTCTCTGTGTTTTTTTGGTGCTTTTTGCAGAAACACACTACAGTTCATTTCCATGTTTTCCTATGGGACACGTTCACATCCATGATTTTTTTTCAGCTGCTGCGCATTTGGAAAGGGGGCGGGGACTTTTTAACGCAAAGCGGTGCCATTTTTTTTTTTGGTTCAATATACTTCAATGGAGAAGCTGCAGAAAAGCATGGAATGTGTTTTTTCCGCAATTTGTGTTTTGTAATCTGCCCGGCAACAAATTGGCCCAAATGTTTTTTTTAAATGCAAATACATTTTTTTTTTTTAGGCTGCATTCACACCTAGGCCTTTTGTCGCCCTACGCCCGACGCTGTAGCAGCCTGAGATACGCTGGAGGGGCGAATTAACATTGTCGGCTATGGAGATTCACATCTCTACGCCGAACGCCGAAACACCTGAAGCTTGAAACAAGTCCCGGACCCTTTTTTTCCAGGCGTATTAGGCGTTCGGGCATAGCCAACAATGTTAAAATCAAGGAGCGACTTGTCGCCGCAAATCGCGGGGACAAAACGCCGAATCCATGTCGCTGCAATACGCCGGCTCCCGCCTACGCTCAGGTGTGAATGCAGCCTTAAGGCCATTATCCGATTAATCAAAAAAAATAATCGGCCAAATAATCGATTATGAAAATAATTGTTAGTTGCAGCCCTACTGTCAGCCAATGATCAGCTGATCACATGATGTAAACAGAAGATCAATAATCGTTTTTTTTTCTCCTCACACTGGCGGCGCGAGGAGAAAAAAAAGCCGATCACCGGCTTCTGTAAAAAGGGACAGCGGTCCTGAAGAGGAAGAGGCTCAGCCACCTCATCTGTGTCCACCAGTGCGGCCTGCCAGTGCCCACCAGTGCATATCAGTGCCACATCAGTGCCCACAAATCAGTGACAATAGCCAGTGCCACCAATCAGTGCCCACCAGTGCATATCAGTGCAACCAGTGCCAGCAATCAGTAACAATAGCCAGTGCCAACAATAAGTGCATATAAGTGCCCACCAAAGCATATCAGTACAACCAGTGCCAGCAATCAGTGCCCACCAGTGCATATCAGTGCAACCAGTGCCAGCAATCAGTGCCCAGCAATCAGTGACAATAGCCAGTGCCACCAATCAGTGCCCACCAGTGCATATCAGTGCAACCAGTGCCAGCAATCAGTGACAATAGCCAGTGCCACCAATAAGTGCATATAAGTGCCCACCAAAGCATATAAGTGCCCACCAAATCATATCAGTACAACCAATGCCAGCAATCAGTGCCCCCCAGTGCCAATTAGTGCCCATCAGTGTATATCAGTGCCAATAATCAGTGCCCACCAATGCATATCAGTACCTACCAGTGCCACCAATTAGTGCCCATCAGTGCCACCAATCAGTGCCCACCATTGCATATTAGTGCCAGTGACAATCAGTGCCACCAATCAGTGCTGCCTACAAGTGCCCATCACTGTCACCCATCAGTGCTAGCTATGCCACCTATCAATGCTCTTCAGTGCCACCTCTAGGTGCACAGCAGTGCCACCTATCGGCACACATCATTGAAGGAGAAAAAATTACCGGCTTGCAAAATTGTATAACAAAATATAAAAAACGGTTTTGTTTTTCAAAATTTTCAGCCGTTTTTCTTTTTTTTTTTTAAACAAAAAAAAAACACGCAGAGGTGATCAAATGCCACCAAAAGAAAGCTCTATTTGTGTGGGAAAAAAAATGATAAAAATGGGCATGAAGGGGGGTGAAAGTGCCCGGTAAGCAAGAGGTTAAATAACATTCCTTAAAGAAATAAAAAAGATCACAATGTTTTAGAAAACAAGTGACACTTTATTAGAGGGAAAGCCGTACATCATCATCTGATAGAACAGAACAAACATTGAGCGCAGCGGCTGCACGGAACAAATAGGCCGTTCTTCCAAAGAACAAAACAAAACAAAAAACTCACAAAGTAAGTGAACAGAATATCCGGCCTCTCGGGAGGTGACGAAACACGCGGGGGAGGGCCTCCCAGCTGATAACATATTATATAACCCTGACGTTAGTGGGCCGGGTCCCGTCATCACAAGGTGCGTTGTGACTTACTCTGTGAGATGGGAAGTACAGGGGTGCGTACGCTGTCTTCTCTGTGCAGGCGCGGCTGCTCTCTGCTTCTAGGGACCTTAGAAAAAAAAAGAAGGTCATGCATATATATTAAACTCCAGAAATATGAAAACTACCTTTTTCAGTGGGACTCCCTCTTAAAATGTTATTTTCATTTTCCCAGAGTTCAGCTTTAACTGCTTGCCGCCCGTATACTGTACATAGACGGTGGCAAGGCGGCTCTCTCCTGCGCAGGATCACGTACCTAGTACACGACGTGCACTTCCGGGTCTGAGGGACGCATGTGCGCCGCCACCAGCGACCCGTTTACCACTGCGATTATACACAGGGGGAGCTGATCTGCAGGTATCGTGGACTCGATGTCCGCCGGTACCTGCCGATCCAAAAAAGACAGAGAGCCAGGACGGGAGATTTACCTATGTAAACAAGGCAGATCACCGGTTCTGGGACCCTGTGTCTCTGCAAAGCAGATCAACGACTTCCCCAAAGGCGGAGGAAGAAAAATAAAAAGGAGAAGAAGGAGAAAAGGAGGAAGAAAAAGGAGAAGAAGGAGAAAAGGAGGAAGAAAAAGGAGAAGAAGGAGAAAAGGAGGAAGAAAAAGGAGAAGAAGGAGAAAAGGAGGAAGAAAAAGGAGAAGAAGGAGAAAAGAGGAAGAAAAAGGAGAAGGAGGAAAGAGGAAGAAAAAGGAGAAGGAGGAAAGGAGGAAGAAGAAAAAAAAAAAAAGAAGGAGGAAAGAGGAAGGAGGAAAGAGGAAAAAGGAGGAAAGTGGAAGAAAAAGGAGAAGGAGAAAAGAGGAAGAAAAAGGAGAAGGAGGAAAGAAAAAGAAAAAAAAAAAGGGAGGAGGAGGAGGAAAGAGGAGGAAAAAAAAAAAAGAAGAAGGAGGAAAGAGGAAGAAAAAAAAATATAAAAAAAAAAAAAGGAAGAGGAGGAGGGAAGAGGAAGAAAAAAAAAGTAGAAGAAGGAGGAAAGAGGAAGAAAAAGGAGGAAAGAGAAGAAAGAGGATGAAGGAAAAAAGAAGACCGACAATTTTCCACAAACAAAACAAAAAACAACAATATTTTTTACTTCCTCCCGGAGTTGGCCTTTAATGTTGAATTCTAGATCTGGCAGATATCCTCTCATTTACATGTGTATATAAAGTGTATCCGGTCTCTACACCCCGGGGACCATCTCATACCTCTTGCTCAAGAACCGTCTGAAGCCGATAGAGGAATTCCCAAAGCAGCTTCTCCAGAGCCTCCAGGAACTTCTCCCCGTATTCCGCCTGTAGTGTTGTCTGTGGGGGGAAAAGGAACAAAAATTATAGTGGATTGAACATTTTCTAAACCGATGAGCCAGAAAAATATCCTGGACTGCCGTACTCTGTAGAATGACGTCTTTATTAAATAAAATCTCAAATAATCCAAAATTGTACAGTCAAAACAAAAAGATGAACAACAGGGAAAAAGGTGGCCAACGCGTTTCACATCGTGAGATGCTCATTCATAGCCGATGAGCCAGAATACGTTTACGGATCCTCCAGACAGCCAAGAAATTAGGATTGAAAATGGATTACCACCCACGTTGGCACAATGTAGGTTATACATATCTTATACCCGAGGGGGCTGCTGGAAGTCAACGGTAGTAGCCGGGTCAGAGATGCAGTGTGCAAGAAGACAGCGTTTCTCCTGTCATGAGAGCCAGGAGTCTACTAATAACTAATAATGGAATCTAGGAGCCAGCTAAAAAAGTTAGGAGCCAGAAACTTGCCCCTGTCCCGCCGAGGTCACGCGCAGAAGCGTACGCATACGCGAGTAGCACCTGCATATGAAAACGCTGTTCAAACAACACATGTGAGGTGTCGCCGCGATCGTTAGAGTGAGAGCGATAATTCTAGCCCTAGACCTCCTCTGTATCTCAAAAAATGCAACCTGCAGAATTTTTTAAACATCGCCTATTGAGATTTTAAAGGGTAAAAGTCGCCATTCCACGAGCGGACGCAATTTTGAAGCGTGACATGTTGGGTATCATTTTACTTGGCGTAACATTATCTTTCACAATATAAAAAAAAATTGGGCTAGCTTTACCGTTTTCTTATTTTTTAATTCGAAAAAAAGTGTATTTTTTCCCAAAAAAGTGTGCTTGTAAGGCCGCTGTGCAAATACGGTGTGACAGAAAGTATTGCAACGACTGCCATTTTATTCTCTAGGGTGTTAGAATAATAATAAAAAAAAAATATATATATATATAAAATGTTTGAGGTTCTAAGTAAAGGGAAGGAGGTGGGTGGGCAGTGAAAAAAACAGGCAGGGGAAGCTCCATTAGCATTGCTGGTTGTCTTGTCATACCAATGGCCACCACAAGAGGGCGCCATGAAAAGAATAGGACTGCAGAGAAGGCTTCAAAGCTGTGGCGGCCTCAATTATCAGGCTTCCCTCACTAGCCAGGTTGGTGATAACTATCATAAAATGTCTATTGAGGAAAGCAGAAAAAAAAAAAAGAGCCGTTTGAGGTGGTGATAAAATAAAGCTTTGCGAGATAAAAGAATAATTCATCGAGTAGAATACGCAATAGGAGGATCCCGCACCTGAACCGATAAATAAAAGTGAAGAGAACCAATCAGCATCCAGCCTTATCTGTCGTTACCTGCAAAGTGAAACCATTGACGCCCCCCCCCCAATCTTACCGCCAAATAATTTTGCCGAAACTTCTCATCGCGGATCATGCGAAGGACCAACTTCCGAAAGTGCGCCTTACTTTGCTTCACTTTGGCTGCATCACGAGGGGGCTGCAATGCAAAGACAGACAGTGAGAAAAAAAACGCACATCCCACCTGGAAGCTTAGGGGCTCAAAACACGCGGCAAAGCTCACCCGATACATTTTTAGACGGCGGAACATTGAAGCGCAGTACAACACGCTAATGCTCCGTTTCCAGCAATGCGACTCCAAAGTTGCGCGATTTAGAGCGCGCCTGTAATCCACCTTTGACCACTCTTTTTCAGACTCGGTGTTTACAAGTTAAAAACTATTTTTTTTTCCGCTAGAAAATTACTTGGAACCCCCCAAATATTATACATTTATTTTTCTAACACTCTAGAGCAGTGATGGCGAACCTTGGCACCCTAGATGTTTTGGAACTACATTGCCCATAATGCTCCGCTACACTGCAGTGTAGTGGAGCATCATGGGAAATGTAGTTCCAAAACATCTGGGGTGCCAAGGTTCGCCATCACTGCCCTAGAGAATAAAATAGCATCATTGCAATACTTTATGACGCACCGTATTTGCGTAGCGGTCTTGCAAGTGCACTTTTTTTTTTTTTTTTTTTTAATACACTTTTTTTTATAAAAAAAAAAAAAGAAAAAAGAAGAAAACAGTAAAGTTAGCCCAATTAAAATTTTTTGAATTGTGAAAGATAATGTAAATTGATACCCAACATGTCACGCTTCAAAATCGCGCCCGCTCGTGGAATGGCGTCAAACTTTTACACATTTAAAAATCTCCATAGGCGACGTTTAAAAAAAAATAATAATTCTACAGGTTGCATGTTTTGTAGTTACAGAGGAGGTCTGGGGCTAGAATTATTGCTCTCGCTCTAACGATCGCGGCGACACCTCACTTGTGTGGTTGGAACACCGTTTTTATATGCAGGCGCTGCTCACGTGTGCGTTCACTTCTGCGCGCAAGCTTGTCGCGCACTTCAAAAAAAAAAATTGCATTTATATTACATTATTAAATTTTTTTGGACACTTTAAATAATATGGGCCAGATTCAGGTAGATGGGCGGATCTTTATGTTGGAGGTTCGTTTGTCATTTACGTTACTCCGCCGAAGCTTTCGGAGCAAGTACTGTTATTCACAAAGCACTTGCTCCCAAAGTTGCGGCGGCGTAGCGAAAACGAGCCGGCGGAATTCAAATTGGGCGGGTAGGGGGGCGTGTATTATTTAAACTAGGCGCGACCCCGCGGCGAACGTACTGCGCATGCGTCGACTGTCAGTGCGCATGCTCCGAATTCTGTCAGTGAACGTCAATGACGCCAATCCCCATTCACGGACGTTTTACGCGAACGACGCTAAACTTTTTAAATTCGCCGCGATGACGACGGCCATACTTAACATAGGGTACTCCACCTAGGGGGCATGTTTTTCTTTACGCCGCGTATCGCTTACGGAAACGTCGGGAAGTCACTGCGTCGGGCCCGCGTACGATCGTGAATTGCCGTCTCTCGCTGATTTACATATTCTCGGCGTTAATCAGCGGGAACGCCCCGAGCGGCCATTTTAAAACTGCAGTTCCGATACGACGGCGAAATACAATTACGCCGCTCGTATCTGAACTCAATCCCGGCGTATCTTGTTTTCTGCTTACTGAAAACAGAAACGCCGGCTCAAAGTGAGAGTTATGCTGGCGAATCGCTGATACCCCGCCATAACTCTACCTGAATCTGGCCCTATATGAATATATATATATACACATATTTTAGGTCACCGCTTTAAAAAAAAAAATGTTTTCTCTTTTATTTTACTTTATTTATTTTGACACTGTTTTAAAAATGAAATAAAAATAAACAATTTGGGTCACTTTTATTCCTATTAGAAGAAATGTAAACATCCCTTGTAATAGAATAAAGCACGACAGGTCCTCTTATATATGGGATCTGGGGGGGGGGGGGGTCAAAAAGACGTCACATCTCATATTTACACTAAAATCTTCTGAAGCTGAAAAAGTGGTTTCAAGTCGCACCGATTTGAACGTTTGCCAAGGAGATCAAAAAGGGCTGCGACTTGCCATGTGACTTTATGTGCTGAAAGTCGCACCGGTGGAAACGGCGGAGCCTCACATGCGCTGCACGGCCAAAGAACGGCAGCTTTTAGGTCTCTCAGAAGTAAGCAACTTACACAGGATCATATTCAATAACGGGGCGCCCCCTGCTGGTGAATCTAATGACCACAACATACATTTATGCGATTTTATACCAATATTCTCTGCTGGAGAATCAATCATTTAAAACTGACGGCCCTGAAAGATTCTCCTGCAGAGAAATATATACACACACAGTATCTCACAAAAGTAAGTACACCCCTCAGTCACATTTGTGTAAAATCTTTTCACGTGACAACACTGAAGAAATGACACTTTGTATCTCCAGTGTTGTGTAGTGAGTGTACATGGGGGGGGGGGGGGGGGGGGGGGGTGGGGGTACACAGGGGAGTGGGGTCTTTGTACCTCCAATGTTGTGTAGTGAGTGTACATGGGGGGGGGGGGGGGTAACACAGGGGGAGGGGTCTTCTTTATCTCCAATGTTGTGTAGTGAGTGTGTACATGGGGGTGTACATGGGGGGGGGGAGGGAGGGGTGTACACACAGGGGGGAGGGGGAGGGGTCTTTGTACCTCCAATGTTGTGTAGTGAGTGTACATGAGGGGGGTGGGGTGTACACAGGGGGAGGGGTGAGGGAGTTGTGTAGTGAGTGTACACATGGGGGGGGGTGTACACAGGGGGAGGATCTTTGGTATCTCCATCATTGTTGTGTAGTGAGTGTACATGGGGGGGGGGTGTTACACAGGGGGAGGGGTCTTTGTATCTCCAATGTTGTGTAGTGAGTGTACATGGGGGGGGGTGTACACATGGGAGGGAATCTTTGTATCTCCAATGTTGTGTAGTGAGTGTACATGGGGGGGGGGGGGAGGGGTGTAACACAGAGGGGAGGGGTCTTTGTACCTCCAATGTTGTGTAGTGAGTGTACATGGGGGGGGTGGGGGGGGTGTACACAGACCATAGGGAGGGTCTTTGTATCTCCAATGTTGTGTAGTGAGAGTACATGAGGGGGGGAGGTGGGG